>JBCEWB010057392.1:0-39960 GCA_039654565.1 Peronia peronii
AAAGCGGGGATGTTGGGTGGCGGGCTGACCGTGAACCTACCACATACTCCCCTTCCCACCCTACAGTGAAGTGGTAGTGCGCTTCTGCTTCAGAAATGTAAGAGAACGGCACAAAAGAATAGAAATTTGTGCAATGAATTTCATAAACTTTTGTGAATAGTGCAAAATGCACTAGATTTATACTTGAATTAAATTAAAACTGTTCACAATGTTATGGATCTGCAAAGAACATAAGAAATGCAGATCTAATTTATTGTGTAATATTGGTTTGTTATGTAATACATAGTAATTCTAGGTAGGAACCATGGATCGGTAGATTTCCCTCCTTTTCCCTGATTTTCCCTCCTTTTTGAGTTAGATATCCCTCTTCTGCTTTTGTGAAGGTAGGCAGGTCTGTAGAAATGTTTCATAGCTATATGGAGATTTTAGAATGAAAGTTGATATGGAGTTTGGAAATTTAGCTTATAAATTCACCTTCTTGTTATGTGATTTGTGTTTACCTTTTGCAGGTTATATTCCGGATGCTTGTGCTAGATAACTTTGATCTCTCCCTTCAGGAAATTGGAAGTACCACCTTGTTTTGTTTAATATGTTGTAATCAGGTAACTCCATCTAATTTTTTTTTTTTTTTGATATATATAAAAAAAATTGAACAAAGTTTATAGATCTGATGTATTCTGAGCAATAAGGATTAAGCATCATTTCTATAATCTTATGAATCAAATTTGTTATAAGTCACATTTGAATATGATGCAGTTTCTTTATTATAGGCTTGCCATGTCCATGTTAGAAGTCTTTGGAAAGCTGTAAAAATGCAGACGTGGGAAAGTTATCTTAATTCTCAATCATTTTTTACTAAGGATTTCGATCTCCCATAATTGATGGATTTACCCTATTGTTTTCTATGTTTTTGTTAAACTTTATCAGAATCATGTATTTTATGATAAACTATGATAGTCTGAACACAAAAAAGCAAAAAATTAATTTAAGCATAAGTTTCTGAAAACTTGCGTCCGAAGATAGTGCACTCTTAGTTTTGTGTTCCGGCCGCCATCTTGGATTTCCCGATTGCATCAGCTTGATTTTACAGTAGATTTGATCAGGCAGTTGGAAAAAATTGATATACTTGCAGAGATTCTTTTGGTAACTAAACTGAAAGTCCGCACATCTCATTCCATCATCCCTGACATAGTCCGAGAAGATCAAAAGAATTGCAAGTTGTGTTATAGATCATGGGCACAAATATTTAAGTTCAGGGGTTTTTTGTTTTTTTTTGTAAAGACTGTAACACTTTTCCTTGTTTTCAGGAAGTAGAAATTATTTGTTTTAATACAATAGGATGTAATTAAAAAAAAAGATTAAGGGCAAGGAAATAAAGATGCTTCAATTTTATTGTGATGTAATACTATTAATTGCATAATTCTTGCAAATGTAATATGTCTTCAGGCAATGCAGTACAGGACCAAATTATATTTTTACATTTCAGTTGACTCTGGGAACTGAAATTTGTGAAATGTATGTTAATGAGTCTAATTAATGTGAAGTGTCACAATTATTATTATTATTATTTTATTTTTCTGTCCCGAAGTTTGCATAAAAAAAAACGCCTACTTGTCAATGAATTTCTGTCAGAATTGTTTCAAAATTTGCCATGTTGTGGAGAAATGAATGGATCTTGAAAATAAAACGCAGTTTTGAACCTTGCTAGTCATACTTATTTTTTTTCCTTCATTGCATGTTTGATATTTTCATATTTTGGACTTGAAAATCTATTTTTGATAACACAGTAATTAGGCCACACAACATACCAGCTCAAATTTTCATCTTCAAAAACTATATCATTTTACAGCTAAGCCAATTACCAGCACAATGATACCCAAGAATGCAGGGTCCACCTGAGAACTAAGTGGATAATAGAATATAAACTGAGCTCCTCTCTGGTCTATGAAAAAATAGCGCAAAATGCAAAAATGTTTGAGAGTTAAAGGACGTGTAGGAAATTCAGTAATATCGGGCAAATGATTTGACCTAATACAAAATATCTTAGCACTGAAAATAAGAGTTGGCTAAAGTAAAATATTATCTGATGTGCTTGTGGAATTAAGCTTGCCTTGTGAGACATGGGAAACCATGTCCAGTCTTTGAATACATCTGTAGAAGTGAAATAATAATAATTATTATTTGCTTGAAATCAAGATGAAAATCCATTGTATTAATTCATCCCAATTTGTTTCCGAGTTTGATAAGTTTCCCAGGCTGTTTTAGACCTTTGCTAATTTGCCCCAATGTATTTCAGGATTTGTACAGAGATCTGGTGAATGAACTGATCCAAGTTCAGCCCGAGGAATATAAGCAGAGATTACTTCAAGCTTTCAATGAGCTCACCCCTCCCTCCTTGCAGCTCTCTATCACCAGGCAGAACAAAATCACCTTCAGAGCAAACTTTGATGTGTTTTTCAACAATGTCAGAGGGTTCCTTTGTGTCAGATAGCACCACAGCTGTATTCCCCAGATGATATTTCTTACAGAAAATGTTAGATGAATCTTGAGTTTTGCAGAGACAAAAAAGATTGTATGATTGCACTACCTGACTGTGGAGAGAAAGCTTGCCTTGAAACTAATCACGCTTGTGACACCCACCAGCTATTCACCGATGTTGAAATCAGTCACAGAGAGAGCAGTAATTGAGCATCTATCCATTGATTGGAACCACAGAAGGAGAACAAAGGCATCAGTGTGGATTCAACTGGTTTCCTAGAAGTGCTTTACCGTGTTGCCTATGGTGCTTCTCTACAATATTTACCCACTGAGATACTCGCCTTTTCCTGTTGGACACAATATTAGCAGCATTGTGGTGCTTCAAAAAGGTTTTATTTCCTTGAAGGATATATATATATCTCAAGTAATTAGATGTAAAATTAGTGAAGATTTCTGCATCATGTCTTACTTCATGCACAAAAAGTGATTTCTTAACATAACTGTATTAAATGTAGGATTCACATCAGTGGTTGTGATGATAGGTATGGCTGTCTGAAAGGAGTTTGCATTTTGTAGGCACTTCTAGTGCGCCAGTTAGAGGACGCTTTTGTGAGGAATATAGCTCAATTGGATTTAAGTTTGCTCAATGGTCAATGGTCAAGTCCAGGTCTTGCAGATGCAGTTTGTCAGGGTTCTTGCGAACTTGTTTTAATCCTATTGTTGCTTGAGCAAAGTATTGGTCAATATTTGTAGGAAGAATGTGAGAGTAGCAGTTTAGACTGAGTTAATTATGGGAACCTGATTGTTTATTTGATGTAGTAAAAGATTTCTCTTGTGTGAGAGAATCATCAGGAGCCATTGTGAGGGTATGAATCTGTTCAACTTCAAAAGATACTTATGCTGACTTGATCCTTCAACAAAACTTCTTGTTTGTGTGATCAGATTTGTAAAGGTTATGTCGTAAGCATCTGTGTAATACATGTGGCATGTAAGGGAATGGAGGGGAGAAGGAATCATCATTTATAATAATAGATTGTAAAGTGCTTAGAGCCTGTACAGGGGTAAGCGTTATATAAATGCTCTCTATTATTATTATTATTATTCCATATAGTTTTGCAGCAGTCAATACATATTGGCAGTTGGCCCAGTGAGGAGTAACAGTAGCAAGGAGAATACCTTTATTCTGTTCAGAGAATGCTTGCACTTTCTATTGCACATCTTATTACATCATGACTCATTGATAGCAGTAAAGGCTTACTCAACCAGCCCCATCATTCTATGCACAGTGTGTGAGTGGTGCCTGCATTCTGTGGGCAGAGGCTGGCATTTCAGTTGTATGATATTTCTCTTTTTATTTTCTTTCTATGATCATCTTTAATCTCCACAAAGAGTTTTCTGTTCATTACTCTTTCCTTATTTCATTTTGTATTTTTGATTCTGTCCCTTCCTTAATTTATGGTCATAAATCTCATGTACTCGCTTTCTTTACCTTTATGTTGATGGTGTATCGCAAAGTATGAGATTGTATTTTTCCATTTTTCTTTGTCATCAAGTGCTTCGATATCTAAATTTAAAAATGTACAAAAGTAACTGTAGCACTCTGCAGCTTATATTGTGTTTACTGTAGAGAAGATTCCTCAGCACAATCGCCAAAAGGAAAAAAAAGAGTAGTGGTAACTGGTAGTGGTAGACAAAAATGGGACTTAAAAACTTGAAAATTAGCACTGTCAGATCTTCCAATGATACTCCTGTATATTGTGTGGTAGTGAATCTCAACAGTAGGTATGTAGATGTTGCAGTTGATTAGTTGGGCGAAAGAAGCAGAGAATATGCGTTTGCTCTTGTTTGCCCAAGAATTTGGAATTCTTGTTTTGTAGTGTTTGACTGGCCATAATTGCAAGATTTGTCTGTATCACAGCACCTCTTGTATCCAGCCTACATCCAGCTGCCAGTCACTGGTGTTATCTATTGATCTATCACCACATGTTCACCATATGTCACATTATGGTTTCAAATTTCTCAAACAGCACTGTGATAATCTTGTTTTCTTAGTAGCTGCTGAATTGCTTTTTTTTTTTTTCTTCTGATTATGTTTTTCATTAACCCACTTTCTGCCAGGACCTTCAGTTTTGTTTATTTTTACCTATGTTATAGTTGGTAGTGTGTAGATGACCAAATGAGTAGTTTTTTTCCATAGTTATGTGTTTGATCCATTTACTGGCCAATTACATAACGTTCCAAATGTGGAACGCTAGTAGCAAATAGTACCATAGACATTTTTGCTATGTTTTCTTCCTGTTTTGTTATCATATGCTTTACTCATACACATTGCGGGGATAATTTATAATATGTCACACCTAGGCAATTATTGGATAAAAATAATTGTTTTTAACAAGTTTCTGAACGACTCGGCTTCACACTGGGTACAGAAAATGGGTGTAAAACGAAAACTATCCTATATGTCAACAATAACATCTATAGATGCCACATGCTTCAGTCGAACCTAAATAGCTATGTAAAGAAGACGATGCAACAAACAATTTTATTTTTAAATAAATATGCCCAAGTTGTTTTATTTCATTTACTATGCTGTTTGTAACTTGATCATAGGTCAGCCTCTAGGCCCACAACAACCAAACAATGTGAAATTCAAAGAAATGTATGATGAAAAATACAATTGAAAACAAAATAATTATTGTGTAAAATACAAATAAAAAGTGAAAATGCTTGGACAAAGTGATTAACAAAAAAACATGTTTGCTGAGAATAAATGATCTTTGTAGGATCAGTCGGGTAAGCATATTCTCCCACAACAGAAATCAACTCATGTGAAATGCTGTTGAGCATTCAATATGACAGGGCACTTTACATTTCATGCACAAGAGTTTTTTTTCTTTTTGCCACAGTAGGCACAACGACGTCTGGTTGGGCCGTTCTCCAAGGAGTGGTCCCTGCCATCCTTCCTCAGATCTTTAGGAACTCTCTTCTTTATGGGACGAGGATGTCCAACCAATGTCATTCTCACACTTCTGTTGGCAGCCAAAACTTTGGTGTAGACCTATGCAACTTGTCTTTTGAATCCCAAGGGCATTCTCTCGCTGGCGGGAGAGCTTCGATAAAGCAACCAAGCATTTTGGACAGCACAGTCTGCGACAAATGCAAAGAAAGGCCACCACCACTTCTGTGTGCGTGTAGTGATGCAGTATTCTCCAACATTTTGGTCCATGCGGTCTACACCGCCCATCCCCTTGTTGTATGCCTTGAACATCCCTGGCTGGTCCACAAGTACCCTTTTCTTTTCCTTTGCTGACCATCTGCTTACCTTCTGTAGGGGGAAAATGCTGTGTGCATTTGACACAATTGTGACGACAGAATTGTCCATCCACAAACACAGCAAACACAGATGGTGCCATCGGTTGAACATCTGTAGTCAAATGTCCCTCTTTCTCCTTTGGAGAGTTCCTGATGCTTCACTGGACACTTATCTACTCTGTTTGTCCTTGCTATGCCCGTTGCTCTAAGTCCCCTCGATGTAAGATCCTGGAGGAGACTCATTCCTGTAAAAAAGTTGTCAAAAAACACCTGAAAAGGAAGGGATGGGGGTAGTTTTGAAACCAGATCTATGACAACTGAGTGACCCAGGCCCAATATCTTATCATAACCAGCAGCAGCACCTTGGTAGGGGCTCAAGTAAATGACATACCCTAGTGGTGTAACCAACACCCATTGGTTGTAACCAAAACGAATTGGCTTGCCCCTTATTGCTTTGTTTCATGGAGTGCTTCCCATAATGTGTATCATGGATTCATCTATTGACATATCTTTTGTCACGGAAAATACTTCATGAACCTCTGATTCAGCAAGTCATAGAGTGGTCTAACCTTAGTGAACTTATCTTCTTGTGTCAGTTAATTGTTGTTGGCCAGATGAAGATATTTCATTATCTGATCAAACTGATTTCTCTTCATTGAAGAGGAAACTGCTTGGTTGTGGACATCATCTTCATTTTCCCAGTACATTGAGCACCTTGGCAATGGCGCATAACCCGACACAAACAGAATCCCTAAGAAAGCTTTTAGCTCCATCTTCAGTAGTCACAAAGCTATGCTGCCCACATTGCTGGGCATACAAAACTGTTTTACAGGAGTCAGGTCTTCCTCCAAGAAGGGAGGTCTGGCCTCATCCCAGTTAGGGTGCAGTCTTCCCAAGTCAGCTTTTTTCCAACAAATGGGATCCCTCACAATCTTCCGATTCTTGGCTTCACTTCCGGAAGGACTCGGTACGTCTTCTTCTGTCTGGAGAAACAAAAGGGACAACAACAAAAAATAATCAGTGCTTTTCAAAGTGTCTTTAAATTCTCTATCCATATAAGAAATAGTCAGGCAATCTTTATCATAATAATGATCCCATCAAATTACTTGGTATAAAATTAGGTCCCTTCAATAATTATGCACTTTTGAGATTCATATCATAAAACACAAGAAAACGAAACAAGAAAAAAAGAACTCCAAACAAAACAGAAGGTTACAAATGATGTAATAAAAACAGAAAAAAGATATGAAAAAATAACAGACATCTAGACGCAACATTATCTTACCTCTGATTGATAAGTTGCCAAAAGAAGTGGAATCACCACCATGTCTTGTTAGGACTGCCTCATGTTCCGCAGTTGTGATTTGGGAAGGTTGTTGATTGACCAGTCAGCTTCATTTTCATCTCCGCTGTCTTCATCCGAATTCAGTCCATCACCAGGAGGTAGAATGTAGACGTCTGAATGCACAATGTCGTCTGTCTCTTTTTCGATTACTGATAATACATGCACAGTCATGTGACGCCTGAAATACAAGATATTGGAGGAAAACTCTGTAATATACAAATAAGTATCACAATGCAGCCCTAAATAAAATATTAATAATTTTCTCAATAAAAGGGTTGACTATAATAACTTTAGGCTTACTGGATCTCAAACCAAGATTTAGACCTAGGAATTTATCTAGTTTACATACAAAGAAACTATATACAAATATAAAGTATAGTCATTATTGTTCTATAACCTCATGGAACAGAATTATTTCTCTGCCCCTTGTAGCTGCTATCATTCCACATCTGGAACGATCTAGTTTTGCTCAACACGTGGTCATTGGCTGCTAGTGTTCCACATCTGGAACAGCACTTACAGGTGACCTGTAGCAAAATTATAAAAAGGGATAACACTAAAAACGGTTGCAACTACACTAAGAGATATAAAACTAGATATTTCACTAACTTATATGGTTATTACATGTTTTAAAGACATATTTATAGGCTTACCTTTCGCTTGATGCACCAGAAGCGACCATTTGGGATGTTGACATGATAAAAGGAAGTTTGCCAGGTTACTTTTACTTTCATGAGATAAATTGGCTGATCTTCTCCTGTCTTGCTTTGAACTATGTTGTCTTTGGAAAAGGCCAACTTTCTCTGCTCAAAATTCGTGAACTGGGCTTCTTCCCCATTTAACCTGTATTAGGAAGCATTTCATAATTACGGTAATAGGGTTTTGAATGGTAACAGGACTTTAAAAGCCTCTTTGATATTGCTAGATTGATAAGAATATAGTTTTTGAGTCCATATGCCAATTGTGGGTTTTCTTGCAATTTTATAATGTAGATCAGTGGTTTATATTTATGATCAAGTTCTGACAAAAGTCCTTTTCTTGCAGACGCGTAGTTGCACTGAATTTGTCCTTTCGATAAAAATTAAAAGTATAATGAAAAATTGGATTGCTTTCTATGTGCTGGAAAACTTAAAAAGAATAACTGTTAGCATTATTCTTGCCGCTGCAAAACAAAAAAGCCTCATTGAAAGTAGCTAAACACATGTTTTTATAGCATTCCACATGTGGAACGCTAACAGAAAATGGGTTAATACTTTCTTTTTCTTATGTGTATTGTTTGTTTTTGTTTTATTTGTCTTCTGATTTTTAAAAAAATATTTTATTTCATAATAAATTCTTTTTTCATCATGGCATTGATGTGTGTGTCTGATACACCCTTCTGTAGAGAGGAATGATAGGCTGGCATGAAAGCAGATCATTGCATGCTCACTTTCAGGTTTGCACTGATATTTCTAAGGTTTTATCACTGAACTTGAAAAGGAAAGAATAGGGACTGGCCACTGCAAAAATGCCTAAGAATCAGTTCAGCAGAATCTTTGTTACTACAAAAGCAGTTAATAAGTTTGTATGTATTTCTAGTGAGATAATAATACGTATTTCTATTCATAGAGATATGGCAGCTGTTATATGGCCATATCCTATTGTTTTTATTTATTTTGTGGGTTTTTTTTGTGTGCAAATTTCAGAAATGGATATTGTGAGTTCCTTCTCAAAGATACATCTCTTGTAGATTTTGACATACTTGTCCTGGACTGTTGTACAACTCAGCACTTAAGCTGCAATTCAGATTTATAAAAATATAAACTTGTGCTATGAGTTTCTAACCTCTGAAGTTCATTGGGCACTGACATTGGAGATGCAATAATTCTTCCATTACAGTACTCTTGTTGTTTCTTTAATTCTTGTGCATATCTATTGCTTGTTGTCTCAGAAATTAACTGTGTCTTCCTCCACTGTGCTCCTGGTGCTGTTGGTGAGAGAATGGATAGGTAGTGTATGATATCTGGTTGGATGTTTATTCATCACATCAAGTTGGATGAGATCATGTTATGTTCATCAGTGTTGCAATTCTCTTACAATGTTTGAAAAAAAAAATTATGTGAGAATTTGTTTGACCTAGAAACTTTCTATTTTCCCACTGTCCAAGAATTTTTAGTATTGAGTTGTGGTATTTAATGTCTTTAAGCCAGACAAACAATGCATGTCTAGGGTGTAAACTGTCACTGCTATCTTTGTTTTCCTAATGGTACAAATTTCCACCCCATTTCAATGTGGGACAATTTTGATGGATGTTTGCATCTTGGACTGTCTGTAAGATTTTCAAGGCATATGTGCCAGTGATGCTTTGTGATGGAATTTGACCTCAGTCTGAGGGATTATATGGAGTCACTGAAATAAAAGGTCTGCTTAACTTTACAAAAGCCAATAGTGATAAAACACAAGGCCCATTATGAAGAAGAAATTGAAAATACTGACTAAATGTTGAAATTGTTTCCTTCTTTGGTCTTATGTCAAAAAAAAGAAAAGAAAAAAGGCAGTATGAAATACCATGCTGAGGATGTCAAAGATTGTTTATTATTTATCGCAGGGAGATTACAAAGCTTTGGACTAAACAAATGTGCTGTTTTACAAGTTATATTTTTTGGAGAGACATTTTATCTTTCTCAACAGAACATACTATATTTTTATTATTATGCATCTGATACAATACTTACAAAATTATTGTGATCGTGAATTACATTTTCATTTTGAAAGTATTTGCTAAATTTAAGGTTAAAAAAAATATATATATACTTCAATACTTAATAATTTGGTCACTTCCTCCCTTTTTTCAACATGTCAAATGTAAAGATACAGGATATTTTCATTCATGTCTGCCCCTACATTCATGTGCATGGCATGTATTTTGTGAGTCTGTGAGTGCC
Source organism: Peronia peronii (assembly GCA_039654565.1). Lineage (NCBI taxonomy): Eukaryota > Metazoa > Mollusca > Gastropoda > Systellommatophora > Onchidiidae > Peronia > Peronia peronii. The sequence continues at coordinate 10,060 of JBCEWB010057392.1, forward strand.
AACATGGTCTGACAGTGCTAGATGAACGCAAGTAATAAAAACAAGGGACTGGAACAATGATTAATTAATACTATAAACCCTTTTGGTTATCAAATGAAATTTTGGTTCAAATTCTGGTATGGATAGGCATTTTCCTACTAAGACAAACCCTTTAAATTTTGCTCTGTGAAAGGTGGCGAGTGAAGACTTAGTGAAGTATGTTTGATAATTTAACTCACTGAAGACTGAGCTTGTTTTGAGTTTGGATACACTGAAGACTGGCATTTTCAGAGGAATTTCAAAAATTAATAAACACACTTTTCATAGTTCCACATCAACCATTTTAACACATATGACAGTACTAAATCAACACAGTCTGATACGGAAAATAGAAATGGATTAGGTCACATAGTTATTTTTTAATGATTTTTTAAAAATGGGTCAGATTTCGGGTTTCCTGAGAACTTGGGGAAAATATTGGAAAATGTAGATCTAGATCTAGCTGAGTTGGCCAAGAGTCGGACAGCGATGGTTTTTATATCTCTGCCTGCTGTGCAAAAAAAAGTTTTTCTAGATGTAGAAGCACTAGATATAGACAAGGGAGATGCTGGTGTTTTGCCTTTACCTTTCGTAGTATCAGGATCAGCTCGACTGCTGTTTTCCATCCCTATTTCACTTTGAAGTAACTTTTCTTGTTCTTCAAAAACTCAAAAAGTTATCGACCAACTTCTGCAAACTCAGTATGAAACGAAACAAATGATGACTCAACGTTAAGAGATGGTATCTCGGGCATTTGCAGGAAATGGGTCGGTGTGAAAAAATTATAAAGTCGATCCTGCATAGGATGTGGGAAACATCTCAATTGACCACCAGACTGTCTCGCATGTGTTGCAGGAAACGTCGTCAGTGAGTTAACCAATGGGGCAATTCCATTTGATAATAGTAGGGATCTCTGCAGTGCTCAGTATTTTTATGTAAACACCAGAGAAAATCCAGAGTGCAAACCCCTAATGTGGCTGGGGTCAACCTCTGGCTTCTTCCTGGCAGCTCCTGCAGCCAAACATCATGCTGTGCACCTCTTTGAAGCCCACTGGTGAGGCTGAATTAGGGACATTGATGCATGGGCACCAGAGCATCTCCATATTTCTCGCCCAGACTTGGGCCCTGGAGGGGTGAAAGTTTGCAACGTTGACCCTGATGCCTGGGAAACAGCTGCTGATGACTGTGACTCAGACTGCTGGTATCAAATGGTGCAGAAAGGAATCAGGAAAGGGGAGGAGGAGAAAACCCAGTAGGCAGTAGAGAAATGAGCACGCCACAAACAACGAGCAGCCTCTGCTTCTTCCTAGTCGTCCTGCTTCATTTGCACCAACTGCAACGCAGACTGTCACTCGAGAATTGGGTTACATAGCCATACTAGGCACTGTTCACAACCCTAGGAGAAACCTCACCTGGAACATCAAGCATTATCCTCTGAGACTGCACTTCCAATGACAAGGTAAACACTCTATGTATAGCGTTTCCTCATTGATGCATACTTCAGAATGGCCAGGAAAACTCCCCACCTATTCTTAATTCAAGGGCAATCGCTGTGACTCACTTGCAAATTTTAAAAGAATCTTTAGCTAATTGTTGTGGAACAGTTTACAGTCAGTTTTGGGTGGAGCACATGTACATGTGTAAGTACATGTACATGTGTATGATGAGGAAGATTGGATGTGGAGAATGTAATACGAAAAAATATCATCAGCATCAACAAACAAGTCTGTCCCTCTGCAGTCTGTTGGATATGTCTGTACAGGATATTGAAAAAAGAATTAATAACAGCTACAGAGTCTGACTGGATAGTTTGCTCATACTTAAGTGAAGACTAGTTGGAAAATCAGCTTCAAATGTAGTGGCAGTTCTTTCTGAATGCTGAAAAAAAAAAAGATGAGTTTTTTTTTTTTCTGTGAAGTAAAGGTAAATGGACAGAATAATTATTTAAATGTCTCAATACAGTGTTAGTAAAAGTGTGCTTTTTTGTTTTTCGTGCTTATTTAAATCATTTATGTAAGTAATTCACAGAAATATACATGTTATTATTCATACACAAAAAGGACAAATGAAAGTATTTACAAAGTTTCTGTGAGGGGAAAAAAATTAGAATAGGGAACTAAACATATGAAATTGAATATGCATGTGAAGACATGATCGAGTTCTACAAAGATACAGAAAAAAATGCTCTTCATCTAGCAGTCCCTTTTTTTATGTGACCATTTCCTTTTTATCCTACGAGTTGATTCATTCAAGGTTATATTCTAATCTGCTGGTTCCTAACATGTTTTTTTTTTTGGTTTTGTTTTTGTTTTTATTTGTGTCTTCTCCAGTTTCTGGTGTTTTTATTTATTTTTTCTGTTTTCTGAAGATGATGTCAGTATTTGATTGCACATTTATTGACTAGTCACTAGTAATACCATTATGAGACAAACTGCTGTTCCTTCGCACACAAATTAACTACCCAAGTTGTACACCATATATAATATCCAACGGCTCATTGCTGGATTGAAATGAGTCTGATTGTTTTCCCAGAGCATATTATACACCAGTGCTTTATCCCACTGCTTTCCTCATTCTCCATATATTCTCACCTATTACATTTGCATATGTCAGCATGTATGTAAACTCTGTCATGGTATTGTTCTTTGCTGGCCATCAAGCCATCATCGTTTGCCAATGTTTTCATTTCAGAACGAGATGGCAGTAGTTGAACACATGTACATTAAAGATACAGAGACATAATTATGTCAATCATTTATTTGGAAGATTTGGCATTCAGGCTATACACAGTTCATTTGGATACAGAATTGATATCCACATTTGATATTTGACTAGAGTGATGTCAAATGATAAGTTGTTTTTTTTGTTGCACTTTCAGAATTGTTTGAGCTTATCTCATATGGACATCTGTAAAATGAAATTTAATTACTTATTTCTTGCTACATGTACCTGAATACTACAGAGATGTATACCAGTCAGCTTATCATATCATTTCAGACTTCAACACTTATTTGTGTAGCCACTTAATAATTTAGTGCTGTTCAGATTGCCATATGAAAAGAAAACAAACAAACAAACAAAAAACTTATTTCTTTCACATTTTAATTTCTATTTAATGCATAGTAGTTAACCCTGGTAATTGTGTGCATGTTAACAATTCACCTCTCCCATGAAAATATACTGCTAAATTGAATGCTCTGAACCATGGCAATTTTGTTTGAGGGGTTATGTATCATACCTGTACTAGTATAACATAAGCAGTGAGAAAAATAGATAGTGAACCTGATATGAAAATACAGCATATCCATTGTTCTATACAAAATCATATCAAAGGTGTGTTCTCAAAAACTTGCCACATCTTACTAGTTTTCTTGCAGGATGAGTCTCTTGAGGTGTTGGCATTATTGGTGCACCACAGGGTGTTTTAGACATTTCTTTTAATCAGTTACAGGTATGAGGAGTACAGGGTAACATCTACTTGTGTTCGTTAAAAATGGACTCATTCAGAATCTCCTTGTGATCAACATGGTGGTGATCCCCACTCGGTTGGTTGTTTAACATTGTGAGTTGTCACATATAGAGGCACTGTGCTTCTTTGTTTACCTTGTGAACAATTCCTACAACATGGGTCATGTTTTTTTTGCAGGAGAAGAGAATATAAAGTGGTTCTTTCAGTGCTCCCTCAATTGGACAGATAATTATAACTAGAAGTCATTTTGTGCTTTGTTCACAATGCAGTTTCAGTTACCACATGGCCGAGAACCTTGTCATGTAAAGATTCAGATTGAGTCCCGTTGAGAGATGTAGAGTGGAAGGTGATAGGAAGTAGGAGAAAAGAAAAAAGCTTCACTGAAGGTCATGCTTCAATATTCGTTTAACATCATGTGGTGCAGATCTCAAATATTTCATACAGGGCTGAAAGGATGAATTTTATTGTGAGTTCAAACTTTGTTATGTTATGAAGTAGATGCCCATACATTTCTGAATATATTAAAACTTTTGCTGTTCAAAATACAGAAAAACATGTCTGTAAAAAAGAAAAAGGGGGAGGGGGGGATGGTATTAGTTCCATTTTTTTTATGACACAGAATGCCTCTTCTTGTGAAATTCAACTTTGTGGACATGGCCAGTTTGTGATCGACACCCTTGAGTTACTTGTTCACCAAAGATGATTGACTCAGGATTATCTATGTGCAATAGTTCTACAAAATGGTTGAGTTCCCCATTGTCATTTGGATATATGCATTCATAATGAGCCTTTTGTTCCTTCCATTATTTGGTCCATTTTATTTGTTTATTTTTTTTTTCATAGTTGCTACCTGGGGCAGATGAATGAAGATATTGTACTCTTTCTTTCTTCCTTTGTTTGTTTGTTGTTTTTTTTTTCAACTGTTTCTAAATTTTGATAGGTGATATATGTAGTTAACTATTGTCATATTTGAGCGTACTTGACAAAAAAAAGTATCTGTGTGAACAATATCTGGGCTTGCAAGGTATGAAGCATTTACATGTATTATGCTAAAGACCTGTCAGAACCTAATGCACAGAAGAAGCACATATTATGGTGACTGGGAAATGAAAAACGTTTCTCTTCAGTATTTTTTTTTTTTTTTTTATATAAGTTTTGTGCACTAGAAGTGAAAGAGTTCTGCTATGCGTGTCTTTTGACTAGATTTACATAACTCGCAGCCAAATGTATTTTTGTACTACACAATAAATTTCAGATTTTGATTGCAATGGGAAAATTCAACCTGATTTTTGCACACACAAATTTTCTCTATTTATATGGACAAAAACTATTTTTCCTGTGGTTTATTTCAAAGTGCAAGATGTTTTAGTATGATAAGCATTATATATGTAGGTGTGTCTGTTTGGCATTTACTTTGTTTATGGCATAAATAAGACAGTTTGAAAGATGTTTTCTTCTTTGTGTGTCTATAGTCAGAGGTCTTTTGGCATAGATGTATGTGTACATGTATTTGGATGAATTATACTTAATTTTTTTTTGTTCATTTTCAACGCGATTTTGAAATGCACAGTGTGAGATTGAGGTGCTGATATTAGAATTGTGATACTGACCTTTTTTTTTTTTTGTCCTCTGATGGCAAGATTGCACTGTGTGAGGTGTGGTATGTGTGTAAGAGTATTCCATACTGTTGACAAATCCAGCCACTTTGAAGTATATATTTCCTTGAATGGTGCAAACAAAATTTGAAATGTTTTTTCACACACACCTTTCAAGCTTTACTCATGTTGTTTTTTTTTTTGTGGGTGTGTGTACATCACTCTCAATCAAGCCATCTGCTTTGATTGTAACACACAATTTATGGATGGAAATGGTTACAAGTATCACATTAAAATTCACATGCAAATTGCACTGTGGGTGCAGGCATGTTTTTCACTGCAGTTTTTTTTTTCTTTTTCTTTTGTTGTTGTTGTTGCTTTTTTGTTATTGTTTTCTCAGCGGTTTGAAGTTTGTATTTCATACTGTATATATTTTGTCACAGAAGAAAAGAAAAAATATATTTGCATCAATATTACTGCACAATACTCTCGTTCTTTCAGATACCTGTGGAAATGGGTAGATGTGTCAGAAGTTCATATGAAGGAGATGAGGAAAGATCTATATAAAAGTACATTAAGTATTCAGCGATTGTTGTTGTCGTTAAGAGCTGGACATCAGCTAATCACCGATTGTCCTGTGATTACATCTAACACTGTGAAATGATTCCTCACCACTTAAAAAAACTGCTGAATGCTTGATGGTGAACAAAGGCAGTCATTAATTTTCATTTATGATGTTGTGAAACTACTGCCCAGCAGTATTTTCAGCAGAGATGCCAATTTTCTGCAAAACTACGGAATTCCATAAAACAAAAAAAGTCCGTAAACTCTCAGTAAAATAACCTGATCATCGTTTACGAATTGCCCGAATGGATGACAAAATGTGAATAAATTGTTTTATGGAAGAACGCAAACTCTTTTGTAGAAACCCAAGGACCCATATAATGATAGAACTGCTCATGTGCACTCAAATAGTAACATGTTTGGTGCGTCTGCTTTACGTCTAGCCTACTTGCGGTTACTGGAGGGACATTCAGTTTGTGTTGGCTGACGATATGCAAAGATTTAGATCTAGTTGATTTAGTGGTGATATCATATTGCACTGGATTGATACCAAATGCCAAGACGGATGGGTACGTTATTGATTACACTCTAAAACAGTTAATAAGAAAACGCTTAAAACGAAACTTGCATTGTTAAGAAAGCATCTTTGGGAATGTTTTTTTTGCTATGTAATTTGTTTTGCTTACAAAGAAATAAAACGATGGGCTGATACGAAAACTACGCTTATAACGAACAGTTTTGATTTCCCTGATCGCACTTTTCTTTCATATTTAGCATAACCAAGACCAGGCTCAGGTACCGGACCAGTTTCCTCCGACAAACAAATTGTCCCTGAGCGCATCAAGTACCGGTACCCACAAAGTGCTGTACTGCCCAGCAGTATGACACAACAAGCTCCGACAAAGAAATAGTCTGTGAGTGCGTCAAGTACATTTGCCCGCAATGTGCTGTACTGCTCAGTAGTATGGCACAAGCCCCGACAAAGAAATTGTCTGTGCGCGCATGAAGTACGGGTACCCGCAATGTGCTGTACTGCCCAGCAGTATGACACAAGAAAGGCAAGGCCTGAGGTGCAAGAGTATAGAAATCATGCACCTACTGTCTCCCGTTTCACACCTTGCCCGTCGCTCGTGCCATAATCGAGTATGATATACCTTGAGAGGGTGTCACGTACTGCGTGCAATGTGTGAGGCTTTTACGATTTCGTCATTATTTACAGCCATACAACCATGGTATCAGATGATTCAGCCGAGATAATCACCCCTAAGGAGACTAAAAGGCTCAGAAACACCGTAAACCGCATCAGAGAATGGCTTGGCCTTTGTCTTTTCAATCCTACAGTTTTACGCTACACACACTTCCACTTGCAGGCATTCGGTCAGTCGAACCAGTCATGCTTGTCATTGTTTCTTGAAAGCAGTTTTGAGAAGTCGATAGATATCTTTCAGTTTCATATTGAAAATTGTGATCTTCAAATTGACTATAGTGTAAAGCTATTTTATCAATCAATGATGAACTCATCGAAACTAAACATGTTAAAACATAGGAGAACAGGTTTATTGCTGCAGTTCAAAAGGACACTGATTCGTGAAGTTGATGAAGGTTTACTGAAAAAGTTGGATATCTGCTGAAAGCATGCCTCCAACTCCACTTTGTCTACAACCTTGAAGAATTTAAAAAAAGAAAAAGCAGAAAAATAACAAACAAAACGACATAACAGCTACATAACCACACATTTAATATGTGTGTATACCTATAACAACAAAAACAACAAAAATGAAAATGAAGTGGCCATAAGACATAAGGTAGCAGGTCGGCCGCATGGTTCTTTAACCAGGAGAGGTAATTCGATAATTAAACTTACATCCCAGTTTCAATTTAGCCTCTTCGGATATAACAAAATAGCGACAGAACGAAATGATTTCCATTCCCCGCTAATTTCGTTTTAACTGTTTTAGAGTGTATATTGAATGCAATGAATAATTGAACATCAAAGAAATAGACAATCTGTGAATGGTTGCACGAGAAAGATGCAAACAGAATTCATCATTCTAAAGATGAAGGAGTCAGGAATCGCTTACTGTGTCACCTGTAAGGCCAGAGCCCATTACGGGTCCAATGAGAAAAAGTCTCCTGTTAGCCATTCTAAAAAAATAGATCATGACAAAGAAAGGCCTTAAAAACATCTCAATCTTTGCCAACTTCTAACTGCCATAAGGAGCATGGAAACCTGCATTGAAGAAATGCCCCAGTATTTAGATGAAAGGTAGTACTGAAATGTGAACAAAATGGTTGAAAATGTGGTATTTCAAGCCTTATTTTTAAAAATGTTTCCAAGGAGAAGGAGTGGGTGGGGAAGCAGAATCCGGGACCTTTCTACTTAGGCTCCCATCTGCAACGGTCTCGCACAAACAGTTCAGTAAAAAAAAATTAGCTCAGTTGGCACCTCTGCTTCAGGACATGGTTTTTAACCAATGAGCAGGTTTGACATCCTTCGGCTTTCTCTGGTGTCTGGTAGATCTCATCATTTCAAAGTTGGGCGATATTTTACATCATTTAAGGATTTCAAAGAGGAATTTTGCAGTTAGTGTGGAAGGAAATATGCCTTCAGCTATTGTCTGTCATCTGCCTGTCTTTCTTGCTGTCTGTCTGTCTGGTTTTCCCTCTTTCTATTCATCTGTGCCCGCATCCATCTCTTGTAAGCTACCCCACCAGAATTTGTTTTTCTCCAAATTATCCTTGCACACAGACCATAAAAACGACGTGGTTCGGACAAAACACATGAACAAAGAAATTCAATAGCTGATACATGTACGTTATAAGTTTATTTTATTTTGCTCCTTTTCCATTTTTTTTTGTTGTTGTTTTTTGTTGCTGTTTGATAAAAAAAAAAAACAAGGTCTTGAGTACTGAGAACTAAAAAAATGTAACAGCTTTCAGCTTGTTTTTCAATATAAATGAAAGGCGAAATAAGAAAGTGATGAAAGCAATTACTACTGGTTGTATCTTTTCTTCATTATGGTACTGATCGATTACACATGTGAGAGAGGGGTTTCCAGAATAATTTTTTAAAACATCACAATCTATTTAATTGGCCAGAATAAAGTAGGGCTTTCAATAGCTTGTTTTCTATCAAAAGAGAAAACAAAGGATAAATAATGAAAAAGCAAATAATGATGATGATAATTTTAATAACAAAAGCAGTAAAGCAAATTGGAAAAAAGTAGCCTATATCATTGGGTTGTGAGGAATGAAAGCCTCTGTTTATGACTAAATTATAATTTGAGGATTTAAACAAGAAAGATTATTCATTCACTTTCAGTAAAACTTCGTAGAAATGCTTTGCATGGTTTTGCAGAATGAAGTAACATTATAAACTATAAATAGATGGTTTGTCATTTGCTGCAGAGTGTGTTAATCACAGCTTGTCCAACATGCTGTCTAGGGCTGGTATAGAAACTGGCAGGCCCTTGCGCTGTCGGATTGTAGCCACAATTTCTGCGGCTCTAGAGCCAGGTGTGAGGACATCACCTGGCAAGATCTGCCAGTGATCAAACATGCACTGAGGGAAGGCCTGGCCACTGGTCTGTGACTTCAGTTCTTCAGAGAATCCTGTAAACACCAAAGGAGAGTTGATTTCAAAATACATCCAACCAGTGTGTCAGGGTTTCAATGAAGATGTCAATATGCATGTTGAAGAAATATAGCTTAAGCTTTAAAGTGATGTAATATGGGTACCGGTATCAATCATCATTATGTGTATACTGGTTGGAGGAAGGTTCCAATGCAAAATATGATGAGCAAGTCTTTAGCCAGCTTGGTAGATTGACACTTCAAGGATTAAGAAGAACTTTCTGCATGATAAGCATAAGATTAAAAAAAAAAAAAAAACTTTCTACACAATAAAGAAAAGACAAAAGAAGACCTTTCCATGATAGACTTAAGATAACTTTCTTCACAATGAGCATTTGATCAAAGCAGAGCATTTTCCAAGACAGATATGATAAAAAAATTTTCATGACACATGAAACAAGAACTTCCTGCATGACAAATATAAAACAAAAGAGAACATTCAGCATGACAAGTATAAGATAAAAGAAGAACTTTCTGCAAGACAAGATTTTTTGCATGGTAGTAAGACATAGATGAAAAAAAAAAAAAGAACTTTCTGATGACAGATGTTGTACATGTATAAAACAATTTTTCTGCTTGACACAAATAAGATAAACCAGGATTTTTCTGCATGACACATAAGATAATACTAAGTTTTTGCATGACAAAGATAAAAACTAATTTTATGCATGACAGACATAGGACAAAACATGCATTTTATGCAAGGCAGACATAAGATAAAACAAGAATTTTCTGTGGGACAGACATATCATAAAGCAGCATGACTGAGAACAGGCAATGTGGGCACAAGGAACATCAAGAAATGGACACAACTGTGGAGATCCATGACCTATAGTGTTAATGCCAGGAAGAAGGGCACCATATTTTGATGATTGTGTTGATCTGTCACTCAAAAAGATCTCACATTTACTCACCAAAGGATTCATTGACCGGCATGTGGGCCTTCACAGTGCACAAAGGAGACCCAGAGTGGTGCATCTGCTCGACTATCACCCCTCGTCTGCGGGACAGGACGCTCATCACACTACCCATCACTGACACTGGGCACTAGCAGAGGAAAACAGGCGCCAATATACAACATGTCTAATATAACATCAATGATTAAAGAGAGAGAACCGTGTCTATTTTATAAATAACTTATTGTGCATCACCCATTTTAATTTTCTCACATTTTATTCAAAATAGTTATCACATTATTGTTGATATGAAACATTTTCACACACAAAAAAAGCAAAAAACAAAAACACAAATACACATACTATTTTGCAGGAGCACTTTTCTCTTTTTACTAATTTTTTTCAAAATTGCACAGAAAGAACATTTGTGTGTAATATGGTGTTGTTGTATTATACTGGATATTACTGGATAAAACAAAAAATGAAACAAATGTACATCCTACACAGTAACTACAAATTAGAGGTAAATTTTACTGTAAAGTAAATTAAAGCAAAACATTTTCTAATTGCTTGTAAAATACATAACGATAACTAAATGAAAACAAAAAAAATTGAGCTAAGTTTCCTAACTGCCCTACCATTTCTGGGCAAAGAATTTTCTTATAATATAATCATAATAAGCTTTTAGGTGACTGAGATAGAGGTGGTCACTTTTGCTTCAGATCAATAGGTGAATTTCAGATTTTGCTTCAAAACTGATTGTCAGCACTCTATCAACAAATATAAGTACAAATAAAAGCAACTATCATAAATAAATCTTATTTCATCCATCAGTTTTCAATGGACTCACGTAAACTCTTGTGTACTTTCACTTATGAAATTGTACTATAGGAATGGTTTTGGAATACCTACAACAACTACACACATTTTACTCTCAACAAAGACGGTTGGTATTCTCAGGACAAAGGAGTTCAGTTTTTGCCCTACCTGTGCCTCCACCATATAGACAGGCTCTAGCAAGGCTGGGGCTGCTGTCAGCACAGAGGCAAAAAGGGCTCGGCGTGAAGCTGGGATGATCTGACCTCCACCTCTGTGGGCAGGATCAGAGTGGATCATAGCGTCTTTCAAATCAAAGCGAACACCTCTCATTGTTTCATCACACAAAACACCCTGTGCATCCGAAAGAGAATGGAACTGGTTCATAAAGTGCTAAGAGCTTATAATATAGAGGAATAAGCGCTACATCAAATTCAATGCCATCTGTTTCATTAACATGCATTGCTAAGTCACAATATCATAAATGATTCAAAATCAAAACAAATAGCCCTTAATATTTCATGACATAATAAAATATTCTGTGGATAATAAATGGAACTATAACAGATACTGTGAGTGTGAGATCAGCTTTTCCATGAAGTGAAGAAACTCACAGCAGACTAAAACTGTTGTGTTACTGGTAAGTGGAAATAAGCTGATATGATGCAAACGGACTGCAATACTGCTAAGTATGGCTTTTCATTTTTTTTTTCATCATCAAAAAATCATATTCATCGCATTATGAGAGGCATTTTTTATTTTGCTTTTTTAATCTTGGCCACTATGCAGGAATATCATCATAAACCCTGATAACAACTAATAATTAACAACTGCAATGTGATAAAAGTCGGCCATCCTTCATCCAAAATATAAAGCTTCTATAGCTCAAATGAACTCATTATTTGTGACAGCTTAGAGGTGATTTACAGAGAGGGCGAACCATTACATGTATTTTATCTATTTTTTTAGGCATTTGGACTGACCTCACTAGAAACCCACTGGAAACCTGCAGAGATGGCATCCTTCACATCTGATGTGTTTATGCCATGGGTGGAATCGACCAAAATATTGGGGCCACTGTTATTGGGACCAAAACACCAGAGCTTGCGGGCTGCGTTGATGTCAAATCCATATTTGTCTGCGAGGTAACGGGATCTTTCTTTCATATCTTGGCTCAACTCACCCTAAAAAAAGACATATCCAAAAATTGGGACTGAAAATGTGGTTTTCTATCCAAACATGTGGTTAGACATAAAAAACATGATGATACATATCAATACTTTTATAATAGTTATAAATACTTGCTGTGCAAGCTTCATGACTGAACGTACTGTCGTAAATTATCATCATGAAAAGATTTCTCAGATGTTTGAACATGACTGAGAATTAAAAGGGCTGAAAATAAGGATACAGGAATTAAAAAAACAAAAAAACAACCAAGCAAATGAACGAAAAAAAGAGTTACTCCTATACATTCCTGAACATTTTGTGGAGACACTGACATTGTCTCACTTACGAAGGATAATGAAAACTTGTAAAATCTCTCTTTGATAATTTAAAAACATTCAGATAATTGTCTAGTTTCATTTGTTAATCTTTGTAGCTACAGCAGTACACATCACAATATCTGACAAAGGAAGCCAAGCAGAAGCAGTAAATAAAACACACTGGACATTTGAGTGGAAGTGCATTATTAAAGGCATTGCTTACCCTCTCTATTTCTTGGCTCAGTCCATCAGGCAAAGGGGAAGCAACCATGTACACCCTATTCAACTTGTTGTTAGACTTAGCCAAACAGACACGGTCTGACTCTCTTGTCACTGTCTCACAGTATTTCACAACTGGCTCTGACCGCTGGAAATTTGAAAATTGAGAAAATTAGAAATGTATAGATCAATAACCAATTACAAAACTCAAAATGAATCCGTGGATTAGTTGCCTAGAGCATTTTACCCTAAAGTTTAATGAAAGCTTTTTAAATGTATGCAGAATAGCACCCACAAATAAAAGCAATTATGCATTAACTGATTACATTCTAGGTTTTTCTCCAGAGAAGCCATAGATTACTCTGAATAAAATGTAATTTTTTATTGAACATTAAAACACCATGAACTGATGCAGCTGAGTATTTCAATCTTTTTTTCTTTCTTTTTGTAACTTTTCAGACACGTCGAGAGCAATACTTTTAAATCCTTGACAATCAAAGGAATATTAGATAGAAATTGAGATTATAGAGAAGAAATTAATAGAAATGCAAGACTGATCTGCATCTCCATGCATGATTAATAACAAAAAATATTAGCTTTAATAGAGAAGAGTCAGACAACTTCGCCAGGTGGGGAAATTCGCCACCTGCTCTACCTATGCTAATTCCAGCTAGAATAACCCGTTTTACCTACGTTTGGATGAGTTCAAGTGGCATTGTATTTATAGTTCAAATGTTTTACTATGCGATTTTAAAAGCCAATCAAATTAATCAAGTGATGTGTAAAAACAACAGCGTGTCTTATGTGGCAACATCGGTGCGACCCCCTGCGCCACCTCTCTTTTCTTCCATTTCCGGTTTCACATTGGACATTTGGTGTGTTTGGGAGCAGGGGAGGGGTGAAGCTAAATGTAACATGCATTTCACTTCTTCTACTGATTTTTAAAAGCAATAATAAAAAGAAACTAAACAGAAACAAAAAGAACTCAAAACAAAACAAAGCAAAGAAAACAATTAAACAAAGCTTTATCCAGCTATGGCGACTTTCCCCCCATGCTGGTGGCGAATTTCCCCGAACCGTGGCAAAATTGCCAGACAAGAATCAAACATGTAAAAACACCGAAATTTCTATAATACGACAGGAAAGTAGGGCAATTTGGCCTTATTCTTCATTTTGACTGGTTGCTTAAGTTAGCAGGTATTAATAGAAAGCCAACACATGCAGTGGAAGAGAGAGATAGGTCAAGTATGGCAGCACTGCCTCAGAGTGGCGAAGTTACCCAACTCTACTCTAATGATATTCAGTAATTTAAGTGCAAGAATCTACAGCCAAGATTGTCTGTGTGATATGGCCATGAAAGTATTAAGGAGAACAGCTGCCTTTCATCAAGTAACTGGGTGTCTAAGTTCACCACATTTATAACTTTTTTTTCAGTTTATGTTTGCATCCAGACAACAGTATTACCTTGATGGGCACTCCAGCGTAAGTTTCCTCCAAGTCTTTCAGAATGATTTCCAGATGTAATTCACCAGCCCCAGCCACTATGTGCTGGCCAGCGTCGCTTGTAACCTTTGGAAACATGATACATTTAACTAAAATTAAAAACGCCATCAAATATACACATAAAGAAAACAGACACAAAATATAAAAAACACAAAAACCACAGATTGGTACATGTATTTTATTTATATTTTTGCTGATGACAATATCACAAATGATCAATATATAAGCAAAAAAAATCATGTCTATCCTTTTTCACCCTGAATTATATTCTAAGGACAAAAACTATTTTCATTTGCTAAAAAATCAATTACTAAACTCTTGAGAACATTGTTTTTGAAGTACAGTCATATTTAAGTTCTCTTTGTGAGATTTGACTAAAGTATTCAGGTTTTCTTTTGCCTTCTTTTCTTTTTTTTTAAATGAAATTCCTTATTTTCGAACTTTGCTAGATAAATGTGTATATGATGAAATCCACTCTGAAGATAAAAGCATTTAGTGTTGCCAACAAGAATCAGAATGAGTGAAATCAAAGTCCATCACAAGGAGAAGGTGACAAACCTGCACAAGAGGTTCTGCTTTGTTAAGACGTCTCAGTCCTTCCACAAGTTTAGCCAAGTCCTGGGGGTTGACAATGTCTACGGCCACTCTAACAACTGGACTGACAGAGAACTTCAGGACCTGAAACACATGCAGGAAAGTGATATACGTGTACATATACACTTGTCAAGCAGTGGCATCTGCAATGCAATGCCCATTAGTGTCACTACAGCAAAAAGTAAATTCTTTACACTAGCAAGAAACAAAATCTCTGAGCTATCCCAGAAACTCTTTATCTAAAAAGGCATCTGAATCATCAAGTGCTGTGGCTTCAATCACAAGAAAATACGATGATTAATTCACGCACTGCTGCTCACCCGGCTCCATTAAAAAATATTTATTCATCATTGAGAAAATAGATACATATTTTTATACTAGGACAGCTAACAAATGTGACAAAATTGGCTGAAATAACTTGTCAAAATAATTTTCAAACAAACTTTTTATCCAGAGTGACATCAAATCCTCCTTAACATTCATTTTCTTACCAACAGGAAGTAAATAAAATGAACAAAAACATAGTAATCTCTTTCTCTGAATAAAATAAAAAATTATGTATACCTTCAGGTTGTGGGCATGTTCAAAGGTGGTGATGGTGCCAGTTTTCTGAAGGAATTTGTCTACTCCAATGACGCCAACAATGTTTCCGCAAGCAGCATTTTCTACAGACTGCACAGAGCCACCCATCATCATTACTGTCCTGAATGAGATATATAAGATATTGGTTATCCAATCATCAAATGATGTTAAATGGCAACATTCTAATTATCTATTCTAATACAGAAAGACTGACAAAAAAATTGATAAAACCTATATATATATATATATTGTTAATAAGAAAATAAGCAAAACTATAGAAACATTCTTGTTGACAACTAGTGATTTCAAGATAGGATTTTAAATCTCACTACTCTTTGCAATTGAAATAAATTTACATCTGATGACATAGTTATAAACACAAACAAATTTCTAGTTATCAAAGACAGCAATAAAAGTTGTCAGTACGAAATATTCTCGTTTCTAAACACTAAAAATCATAGCAGTTCTGATGACTTACCTTGGGATGGTCTGAATGTACAAATCTCTCTTTTTCTGCATATTTGGATCATAATCAGGTCCCATAATCCTTACTTTCAAACCAGGTGCAACAACTCCTGAGAAAACCCTGCCGACAGCATAGAACCGGCCTTTCTCTGATGATGGGACCATTTTGGCAATATACATCATAAGTGGCCCATTTGGATCACAGGTTTTCATTGCTGGGGATTAAAATTGGATCAAAGAGATTCAATAACCACATATATCATCTTTTGTGAAAAGAAAAGCAAGTATTCCTCATCAAACTTAGTAAACAGAAATGTGAGAACAACAATAATGATCAGGCCTTGGGGTATTTCCAGATGACAAAAGAGTATAAGTCTACTATTTACAATACTCCTGTACTGCCTAAATCACAATTAAGCCACATACTTTAGCAGATTTTTTTTTTCTTTTATTTCTCTACATCTCTGTCTCTAGTATGTTTTCTGAATAAAATTTCATTTGGCGATAAAGTAAAGCTCTTCTTGGACTCAGTTTTTTTTAAAAATTATTATTTATCCACAATGAAGATGTTACTGAAATGTCAATTGCAATCACATTAAGTATTCATAATTTGCCTGATAACTTGAAAAGCTTGAAGTGCCACTCAAACAACTTGTAAGGCAAATTAAACAAATCACTCAGTCCACTCATTATTTTCATGACATTTGAATTCCCATGTAAGAATACACATACTTACCCACAGCAGCTTCATCATCAAGAGGTCCTTCATACAGCAGATTAGTTCTGTAGGTTTGGGCTGCTACTGGAGAGGGCAGGTGCAGGACTATCATATCCAACATGGCATCTGCAGCTGGCAGCCACGTCTTCATGGCTGCTCTCATGAATTCTTTGCCTTCCAGCTCAAGGTCTGCCGATGTCAAACGGTAACCTAACTTTCCCAACAGTTCACTGGTCTTGTCTTTATCGCAATCAGTGGCTGTTCTCAGGATCTGATACATGAGGACATAATGATAAACTCAACTGACAATAAGCATTAGTGTGCAGATAAATTTGATTTACTTTCAGTTATGATCCACTTGAAAAACAAAATTGCTATACTTATAACCTATATCTTTGTGTTTGCCATATTAGCAGCTAAGACTGTTGAGTCTATCATGACATCCGCTATCTGCTGGATATGAGGTCACTTGGGACATCTTCCTGTATGCTTATCTCTCTATTAATGTAGTGAGCATAAAAAACTACAAGCTGCATTTACTGGTATCAAAAGTGATGAAATGAAAAGAAATTACTTGCTCTAGATGATAGAATCAAGCAAATGGAAATATATTGCATCATTAATAATACAATACTTAAGACCTAAAGAAAAATGAAGTTAACTATCTACATTGTAAATTAGAGCCACATTTAACTCATTTAGAATCAAGATATTGGCTGTTGAAAATCCGATGGCACAGTTTTCTTACCTTGACAAGAGGCTCCAGAACAAACTGATTGAATCCTCTCACAGATCCTTCTGTCACTTCTTTACTCCACTGCTTGGATGTGGGATTGTAAAAATTAGCTCCCCATAATCTCTTCATCAGCTTGTCTTCTTTGATGCCAAACTTGGCCGAGTAGAGACGTGCAAACTGGCGTAAGTTGAATCCCCAGCCATGCAGACCTGAACCAAATGCAACATTGCCTTTGGATGGATCCATCTGAAATTGAAAATCATCATTAAAGTTAGTTGGTGACTGAGATCCAAAAATCAGTTTTATGGTGAAATAAAAAAGGTTTAAGATAAAACAATGCCATAGATAAAGATGAAAATTGGGCATTTATCATATCTGACAATCTGATGTTGTTCGTCTGTCGTAACAATGAGGACCATTTGTCATTTTCTTCTAGGAGGTTGGGGGTATCTTGGTCTGTGGATGCATAGGTGGCTGGTCAGGCCGATTTTAGCTTGGAAGGTTCGGTGACAATGTGGGCAGAGGATGATGGCAGCAACTGGGGATCTGTTGGCGCTGTCCTTCCTGGCTTGTTGGCGTTGCTCTGCTGTAGCTGTCCTGTTGGCCTCACAGTTTTTGGCTCCTTTGTGGACGACAGCACGCCATTCACTTCTGTCTAGAGCTGTTGGTTCCCATGAGTCAGGGCAAATGTCAAAGGCCTTAAGTTAAGCTTTCAGGCTGTCTTTGAAGTGTTTTTTTTGGGCCCCGCAGGAGCGCTTGTCACACTTAAGTTCACCAAACTGTAGTTTTTTTGGAAGGTGGTGGTCTGGCATGTGCATTAAGTGACCAGCCCAGCATAGTTGTGACTGCATGAGCATGGTGAAGATGCTCGACAGGCTGGCGCAGTCAAGGACCTCAGTAACTGGGATCTTGTCTTTCCACTTTATGTTGAGCAGCTTTCTGAGACTGGTCGTATGAAAGTGGTTCAGCTTCTTGGCATGTTGTTGATACACAGTTCAAGTCTCACAGCCATAGAGCAGTGTCATCTGATACAGTACAAAATATTATCTACTTCTAATACTTGAATAATTCACTGAAATGAAATTTAGTTCAATGAAACTTTTAGGTGCACAGGAATTCCAATGTTCAACTGGAATGAACTGTGAGGTAGGACATCAAACATACATATAAATCTCACAATGGGAAATCTCTACATTGTCAAAGGATTTCTAAATAATGAGGTATTTCCAGTTTGATCACAGACTGATGGATCATCATTCACACATAGATTTGTTTATATGGTGTGGACATGTCTAAATGCTCATAATTTGTCAAGATCTGCCAGCTATGCACAGAGCGTGCATACAAATCAACATAGGGTGACAATTCTTCTGTCATTTGATCAACCTCAAAATACCTCATTAAACTAATTTAAAGACTGATCTGAGCATAGCAACTCACCATTATATCTCCCATAGGGGAATCTTCCTCTGAGTAAGTCCCAATAAGAGCATTGACATTTTCAACCACACCACGCAAGGTGCAGTAAATCTCTTCTGTGCTCAGGCCTTTCTCAAAGATAGCTCTGTCCAACTTGTTCATCATCAGCACAGGCTTGATCCTCTCACAGAGAGCTTGGCGCAGGACAGTCTCGGTTTGCACACTCACACCTGTTGGAAAACAATCATGCAATACTATCAGGGCCAAAATGTTCACTGATCTATCAATGATCGATAAAATTAACAGCCTTTTCAAAAACTGATGTTCTTATTAATCAATGATCATTTTTTCACCGATGAAAAGTTGGTCAACACACATATACCCTATGATTAAATCAGGAGGGACTGAAATATTTAAAAGATAGCAATCAATCACTTCACTGCTAACAACAATATGAGGTACAAGTATGTCCAAAAATTGGTCTCTTATGTGCAGGAAAATGCACGTACGTGGATGGCAGCTCACTACTAACCCACCCCCCTTTCCCTTTTGATCTGATGTTATGACCACTGATCAGCATTTCACATCTATATGTATAAGCAAAATCTTTTGATAAATGCCAGAAGCTGATGATTGGCAGGTGAGGTAGTGATAGGAGCTCAAATCAACTATATAATCTGCTTGTTCATGTAACAATTAATAACACTGAATAACAGTAGATGCTTTAATCTCCTGGGTAAGAAAGTAAGGATGGTGCAGGTTGGATCAGGCACAGTGGGAAGATTGAATGTGGGTGGATGTTAGCAATGGGTGGAGTGAGGGAAACTGACCGTATCGCTGAAGCTTAACATGGGACTGCAAAATTGGCATCGTGGTGAAGCAGTTAATATACGTCATGACAGAATGAACCACCTAAATAGACTCACTCACATTTTCTTAAAACAGACTATATAATATTAATTCATATAATTTCAACTCCTAATCAAAATCATCTATAAGGCTTTTGTTACTTTAAATGATAGAATCTCTGGTTGGATGAACTCAAATAATAACAAGCACACACTTTCTCAGAGTTATAATTTATTGAAATGATGTAAATGATTTCACATTCCAGAGAATCATCACTCACCGCTTACACAATCCACCACCACCATGGCACCATCCACAATCCGTAGAGCTGCTGTAACCTCTGGGGAAAAATCCACATGGCCTGGACTGTCCACAAGATTAATAAGAAAACCACTGCCTTCAGACTTCTCCAGGCCATGCTGCTTGAGATCTTCACTGCCAAAGTCATAGTACAAGGAGATGGCTCTGCAAAAACAGCAAAGAGTTTTTTTAAGAAAATTCAATGAAATCAAAATTAGCATACAGTTAGTTGTATGAGTTCAAATTAAAGTAACAGTGAAAGCTAACCAACAAATGACCATAATTTAAGTTCAATCCTGTTTAGCACTTGCTAGTAATATGGAGACATGGAATTTCATCATCTTTTATGAGTAAGTCATGAATTTACCCTCCAACGGTTCTGTGAAACAATATAATCCACACAAAATGAATAGAAACTCACGTTGACTTGATGGTAATTCCTTTCTCTTGCTCAGCTTTCAATGTATCTGTCGCCCGCTTACTTCCTGCTTGTGAGGCTGCAATCACTCCTGCCCGGGCTAGCAGAGAGTCTGTCAAGGTTGTTTTTCCATGATCCACATGGGCAATGACAGCGATGTTTCTGATGTTGTGCTGTCTGCGCATGGCCTGCTGCAACACTTCAACACTGAGGTTTACCTGCAGTACAGTAAAATTGCATGAAATAAGAGAATTATCCCTGTCCTGAGCACTGTTGATGATTTGAGATTTTTAATGACGGTAACTGAGATCATACATGTTACTGCAAGCAATAAGTCTCTTATACCTGCTAGACTAAACAAAAGTAATGGTAGATAAAACGTTGTTGGCATGATATAACTTATTCATATGTGTAGTCTAGTTCATTCTTTTGCCACTTTGTTTGCCATATATTTAATTTTCATTTATTCTTTTTCTCCGTTATTAGATCTGCATACTTGTCATATATAGATCTAAGGTCCTTGTGAATAGACAAAAGAAATTTCCCCCCCCCCCCCCTTTTTTTTTACTTACCATGGTTTCTGGGCTAATATGTCATCAATAAGACTATGTTTCTTTCTCAATGGTGTTCTGGGTCTCCTTGGCACGGGTGGCCAAGAATATGTAGAGAAAAAAGGTTTAACTGCGCTCACTGAGCGTGAGAGCTTGTCGATCACATCTTTCTGTAATTAATTTATTCGAGCGAGCCGTTTAAATACTGGGCTCCAATAAACTCAGTTGCACCACTTCCGCATGAGCAAGATTCTAAAAATACCATTTCTATTTCTATTGGAAAAATTGACTGCGTAGGCCTACCGAGCCCTCATACAATGCCTCCATTTTCAGCTGATGGTGCAACTCTCCGGGCATCCCTGTTGTTATTTTTAGATGGACTCGTCTAAGGCGACTGTTTACGTTAAAAGTTTACCCCAAGGGTCATGGCCAAAAGGTCAGCCTCAGCTGATAAAGTGTTTCACTTAAATCTTGCTCGTCTTGGTCATTGTTTGGACGTTTTGCGTTCATCCTGAGTTTCTTTTTAACATTTCATTTCTTTTAAACTCAACAGCATGCATTTCTTGAAACGTGTGATTCAGGGAGGCACTGCCCAAAAGCTGTTTAATCTTTCAGCGTGTGGAAATGTTGTTGCATGTAGACAACGTGGCTACAGTCAGCCAGCGGACACACCTCCAGGACAAGGTACTAGCAAAGATGGGTAAGTCAGGTCAGACAACTATGAGGGCTTAGCGTGGCTGGGGGTTCGGGGTCGTCGGTAGGCAAGTGCCTTTCTGCACAAAAACTGCAGATTTGCACAAAAACTGCAGATTCTATTCAGCTATGGCTCTGAGAATCAGAGAAAATGAATTTGTGAACTACTGATGAAACAATACACTTGCAGTCACTTGAAGGTGTTGATGCGCTATGTACCGGCATTGCAAAATGCATAATAGCCATGTCAAGCAGATCAGTAGACGTAGATGCTGAACAGCATTTATTCATGAGTAAAATACATGGAAAAGAAAATTTGTGATATTTTAGAAAAACTTTCATCAGGAGATTTATAAACTGTATTTCCTCTTTTCAACTCAACAGTGCCCTTGATAAGATGCCCATAGGGCACAAGAATAAAAACAAAACAGGCACAAAAATAATGCACGAACACCATGGTGATATCATTTGCAGCTAAAGCAATAAAGTTGCATCAACATTTATTAGGTGCTTATGTAGACAACTCCTTGGCATTTATGAAGAGTTGTTTAGAAAACACCTCATTATGTAACCATTCTTTTTAAATATGTTGTGTCCTTATAATAAAGATTCGGTTGATTCCTTTTTTTTTTTTTTAAAAGCAACTTAGTTGGGCGTGACTTTCTTAGCTTGAAGCATTTCCAAAGTGGTGAGATCAAACAGCTGCTGTGGACAGCAAAAGATCTGAAAACTCGAATAAAGGATAATGGAGAAGTAAGTCGCTGTTAAGGTTGTAAAAAAAGATATTTCATCACGGCCAGAATTAAACTGTCCTTAGAACTGCAACAGTTTTATGTTGTAGATAGGACAATTTAATTCTGGGGCGATGATTTGTTGGTTAAAATTATTTGCAGCATATTTTCGAATGAGATAAAGTTTGATCAGGCTTCAATTATTGAGATATCAAATGTCCGTTTTTGTATAATGTTTTCTGCTAGTTTACATAATATGTAGGTCTACTAGGTCACAGTGTTATATGTCCTGCAGAGTAAGCACTTTTGAACAGTCAGAAAAATCAATATAAATTCAGTAGTATTATACAGTCATTCAGGCCCTTGCATTCTTATCCTCATTTTCAACTTTGTTCTTGACAGATCTTCCCCAACAATCTGATGACAAAGTAAAGATTTTTTGTAACAATGTTTTAGTAATTTGCACAGCTTCTGTTCTTTGTTCATAAATACCACAAACTCATATTTTCATCTGTCAGGTAAATCTCTGAGATCATCGATGTGTGCATTAAAAATAAAGGACAGATAGTTATGACAAATGACATAGTTATGGGAACTTTGATGAAGATCAGTAAGTTTTCATATTTGTACTGTTTTATCTGTCTAGGTTTTCCAGCCCCTCCAAGGCAAAACTGCAGCATTAATCTTCCAGAAGAGAAGCACTCGCACCAGACTCTCTTCTGAACTAGGTAAGGGATCTATACCTACTCTGTTGATCTGGGCATTATCCCTTACTTACAGCTTTTCATGAGTACCAAATGACAGTATCACAGGTACCATCGATTTCAAGACGATGGTCTCAGGGCCATTTCTCCCCCTTCCTTCCCCTCCCTCCTTACACTCAACACCACCACCATCTCACCCCCTCCCATCCTCCCACAACTCTCATGACTTGTTGTATGTGTGTGTGTTGTTTTGTGAACAATTTTAGTGCTATGCTAAAGCTGGCTTTAATAATAAATAAGCGTTGAGTAGTGCAGTGGGCAATATTTTAGTGACTGTTTTCTTATTACATGTACATGTATCTGCTTTTTTAATGACTCAGAAGATTTTTTCCACTGAGTTCTGCGAAAGAACCCTATCATATCACTCCAGGATCATGGATTCAACCCATAAATAATGGGGGGAAAAAAAAAGTGACCCTCCATGGCAAGTTTCATATAATTTTTTAGGAGATATAAGACTAGTGAATAAAAATTACGGGAACCAACATTGTTAATTAACACTCAATACAGTCTGCCCCTCTGATGCACAGCTTAGAAATTACTGCACAAATTGCATGTGACACCATAGGACCGATACTGGCCCTGGCCGGTTGAAGGGAAAAAAAAAAAGCTAAATAAAACACATATGGAAAAATAACCATAAATATATTTGGAAATGCACAGAGACCATGAATCTTTCTAACATATGGCTACACATATTCACGTGCATACACACTCTTACACAGACACACATATGCACATTAGCAGGCATACGCACACACAGTTAATCAGACATTAAGGCACAATGTGAAATTACTTGTAACATCTTTATTCATTGTATTCATCTGTTTGGTTTCTTGTCTGTCCTTCTTTCTTTCCTTCTTTCTTTCTTTCTTTCTTTTTGTTTTTAAAATTATTATTATTTTGATAGCATGTTGCCAGTCTTTTTTAAGATTCAGACAGAAACTATTCAATTTTTTTTTTTCTTTTAAATTAATTTTTTTATGGAATTGTTTGTACCTTCTTTATTTAATAACTACTTAAAGTCTTCATTAATTCTCATATTATCATATCATGTGTCCACCTCTTCTGAATTAGGGATGGTAAGAATCCCACAAAGAAAACAATACCAATGATATTCGACAATTTGATAGTTTTGCCAATTTGTTAACATAATAATAACACTAACAAATCTTGTGGGTGAAACTATTCATATCATTTTAATCATCAAGAAGCCAGGGAGCAAAGAGGTTCAGATTCTTGAGATAAGACTGTCTTTAATGTTATGCTTTTTCAATATGATTATTTCTTCGAATGCCTTAATTTCCATTTTTTTTTTTCCTAGGAAAAAATCTACGTTGGTTTTTTTTTTCCATGTATTTTTGTTTGTATTACCTTCTGGCCACTCAAGCTCAGTATGCTCCAGCACTTACATGGATATTATTACATGTATATAGGTAGCCTTTCCACTCTAAGCAAGTAGGATTATCTCATGCCTGCACAGTTTTGGTGGGAATAATTTTTGTGCACAGAAATATGGAAATTTTCCCGGGACAGAGGCATCTCCATTTCATCTGATTTTTAGCTGCAAAGGTTTTTTAATGTGTGTCTCAGACCTTGTTCAAGAAGGCTAAATATTGGACTTCCTTACCCTACAACCCATGGGGCCATTGAGTCACTGAAAAAAATGCAGGTTCTAATCTTTGTCATCCTTCGGTAGCAATCAAACCCATGATGTACATTTTTGCCGAGGTACAGACATCTAACCTATCGGCCATGCCTCTCCCCACCCCTGCCCCACCCTTGTGACTTAATCTCATGTTCTTTTCACATCTTTCATTCTCCTGTGGACAGGTATCTCATATCTTGATGTAAATGAATAAGCGCATAAATTGCCCATGATCTGCTATTATTTCTATTTAAGCGACTAGTTGCGTAAATAGACTGAAGTCTTTCTGATATGAGAAAAATACCTCTTGGGACCAGAAACATCTGCTTTATGTTCCAAAACGGCACCACCAAGAGACTGCATAGATAGATTATGAAAATTCAGTTGAGATTTTCTCAAAATATATGTTCTCATCTCTTTTTTCTTTAGGGCTTTTTTATTTCTCAACCATTTGACTTCCAATTTTCAACCTGCATTCTTCATAGAATGTGTTTCAATAATATCCATCCTTTTTTTCTAAGGAAGTGTGTATTTCTTCACAGTACAGGAAGTGATATAAACAAAGTGTATTTTTTCATATGACAGAATGTGATGACGTCATATACATAATTTATATTTTATAAGCAAGTTATTTTATAACTCTCATTCCTAGCGTAAAGGAGTTCTGGTTGTCAATATAACTAATATAAGCATTTTTCCCTCATGTCCAATCTTTTTTCTGTTTTTTCCATAACATAACAACCACACACACAACTATTATCATGTGATAACAATATTAATCTGCATCACCGCAAGTGCTAGTCCCCATAGTTTTCTCATTCGCTGCAGTGACTGATAGTCCTCAAACATCCCACACCTTTCAGTGTTTTGTTGTTCTTAGATCTACACAAGTTGTGAATTTTCCAATAGGCTAAGCTGCAAAGTCAGAAATTTTTGTCCCACAAAGAAATTGCGGCACTACCTTTTCACTGCAGTCCCGGTAAAAATGGCATATATCGATACTGCGATTATTGCCTCGGCAATGTACTGTTGTACTAGTTAGGGCCAGGGGTTGGTCTAGTTCATCTTACAGTAATCGATATGTATATAGCCGAGGCAATAATCACAGTATCAATATATGCCATTTGTACCAGGACCACAGTGAAAAGGAACTGCCGAAATTGCTATCATCATCTGAGGTTGCAATGATTACTCATCATTGTATGGCAAATTAGCATGTTCGTTATTTGTCATTAGGCCGGTAAGAAGATGAATTGCACTTTTCCCACATAACAATGTGTGTATAAACTTCACAAGATCCATGATTGATGCAGTTTCCACCTAAATTTTTATTGATAAAGAAAAGCGAGGAAACAGGAAAAAAACAAAGATTGCGGAGGAGCATTAGAACTCTCCATCAGATCATCGTAGTCCTGCATAGCCAAATAGACAAGTGACTACTACATAGTATCACCTGAGAATGGAAGGGCTTTATCCTCGTACGAAGCAGCCTTTTTCTTTTGTTCTGTTGTTTTTTTTTGTTTTTGTTGTGGTATAAAAACGTGTTTTCGAGACATTTTTTTTAAAAAAATGTTAAATTGGGGGAGGGGGGGGGGGAGAAATATGGAGGGATCTAGAGCTAGCTAGCCATAGGGCGGCTTAGGCCTATGGAGAGCTAGCCCCAGTACAGTTTTGCAATCGATGCGTGCCAAAGTGCCAAAACTTAGATATTCGCAAATTTACTTGTACTGTTGTAGTCTACCAATAATAGTTTTGTGATCCATTAAATTTAACTTCATTCAAGGATTCTACTTAATACTTTACCCGATCACAGATCCTAGTTTTTGCCTCTGCTTTGCCGTGTGATTGGATATTTTTTCCTGTAACATGAAGAAATACACACTTCCTGTTTCTAAATTTTATTCATGTTTTTGAAGGAAAATTTTTTATATGGCAGAAAATTGAGAAATATACAGATCTGTCAATCCACACAAAGATATACAATCTTCCCTTGCTATATGGTGATTCACCTTTTGCAGCTTCACTGTATCGCAGGTTTTTTTTTAATATGTATGTGTATATTTCTGTGTTGCGGATTTCCCACGACATTTAGGGGTGCACCGTTATAAATAAAATATTGAAATTTCCATCACTTTCCCCACGTGAGCCTAACCAAGCAGTACGCATATACGGGAATGTACTGTAATACATTTGCGTGAGCACAAAAAAAAATTTCATAAATTCCAAAGTGTTTTAAGAGTGTGGGAAAGGGCAGTACAGAGAAGGAAGGTTGAAAGCAGTATGGAGGAGGTTTATAAAGGATCAAAATGGATGTAAATAGTATCCCTACTTCGCAATTTTCGCTTATTGCGAACAGTCCAAGAACCTAACACCCATGATAAACGAGGGAGCATTGTAACCAAAAAGCAGCAGATACATATTGTTTTTTATATGGAGCTATTTTATTACTGTGCCAAGTCCAAACGATTATATTGAATACTCTAGGAGCCTTAGGCTTTTGAAAATAGCAAATTTTCAAGACACAAAATCCAAGATGGTGTTATTGTCATGGCAACCGATACAAAACAAAATTTTTTTCTGCACTTTTTCCTCTAATTTGAGCATACTGAATCTGAATTTGACGTTTAGAAACTCCTCAGTTCAGCCATTCAAAATCACTCTCAGTCATCTCCCCCCCCACACACACCCAAATCCACACATAAGAATACACAACAAATTTGCATACAAATTCTTATAATGTATCTGAATATGTTGAAATAAGTGTGCATTAATTTCTTAGAAAGCATGTTTTGTGGCATTTTGCTCATTGTATTTTGCAATCATGTAGGAATGGCAAAACTTGGAGGATATGCAAGTTTCCTAGGGCCTGAAGATATTCATCTTGGAGTCAATGAAACAGTCAAAGATTCAGCCCGGTAACACATATATTGTTTACAATATGACCCTTTTGTGCTATCTCTGCCCTTATTAATTGACCCTGCACATTCACTTGTACATACTTAGTCATTTTTGTTTTTTCAAAGGAAACCATTCTTTTGTTCATAGCAATCATATAACATGACAAAGATAAACAGAGGAATAAAGCTGATTAGACCTCTGACAATAATGAATTCATCCAAGTGTTTTGATGAAGTAAATCTTGATGTAAATCGTTGAATATTGTTGAAGAGCACTCTCTTTTGAATTAGTACAGATAATATTGATGGACCTGGTAATTTGTACATTCAATCTTTTTATTCTTTTAGAGTTTTGGCAGGAATGGCAGACATCATTCTTGCCAGGGTCTATGGTCAGAATATCCTTGATGAACTGGCGAATGAAGCCAAAGTGCCAGTTATCAGTGGATTGTCAGACCTTCTGCATCCTCTTCAGATACTTGCAGACTTTCTAACTTTGCAGGTGGGTAGTTTAGGAGGCAAGTTGTAATTGGTCAAGCTTTGATATGTCAAAAGGAAAGCAGTGATATAATAGCAAGGCATTGTTTATTCAAGACCCACTATCAAGTTTGCTCTGTTCAGTAGTCAGTGTTGGATCATGCCAATTACTGGTCATATGATAATAATAGTTTATTTTTGCAAAATGGCTAGCCAGATTTAAGTCCTGCTAGCCCTTGGGTCTATTCGGACATTGTTATTTCCCCCTCTGACTTTCGAATTAACTTGTAATCTTATTCAGCATGAATATTGTTTAGCTTGCATTTGTTCATTATGATAATATGATATATGAAAAATCAGAAAAGGAAAAAACAAAAATTAAAAAAGGAAGTGTCAACAGTATACATGTAAATGTAATCTTTGATCGGGGGATTTTGGCCTCTAAAGCAAAAATCCCAGATTTTGTTTTTCACATTGATTTTTATACCCATTTCCAAGAGCAGTCTGATGTCTTGCTTTCTAAAACTCCTCAATATTTGAATATTGACACAATTCTGACTTAAATTTGGATCATTGGTGAGTGAAAGTGAGAAATAAAGGACAGAAAACAAGATCACTGACGATCTGTCTCAGTTTGGACTATAGTAATATAACGTTGATTGAAAAACATAAACATAAACAAGGATTCCTTGAATCCTGTGTGTGTTTATGTCTTTTTGACTACATAACAATGACAAGGACTGAAGTCTAGCTAGACTTGGAGACTTCATGGACTTCAGTCTGGCTAACCATGCCACCCCTCCCCACCCCAAATTCTTTTGTATCTAGTTGCCATGACAACTCCGCCACCTTGGATTTTGTGTCTTCAGAATTTGCTACTGTAGAGTATTCTAGATGATGGATTATTCTTTCAAATGACAGGGTCATGAAGAAAGACAATGTACTTATTTTGCCATGTTTCTGTCTGATTTGAAAAGTTTGTAAAAACACACAGCAGAACGGACAGAGGAGGATGACAGAAGTTCTGATGACATTGAGTGGTAAAACTAAAAGGGATTTTGGGTTACATTTAGGGTGAAAAGAAAAAAAAAGATGATGGACAAAACTGTGTATTGCTCAACTGATTGTGCCAGTAATAGGATACCTCATGAATATGTATTCTCATTCTCATGTTATGTCATGTGCTATGTTATGTTGCGGGAGCATACGTCCAACTATGTGTGTGAGTGTGTGTGTATGTGTTTCTGTATGTGTCTGTATGGCATGATTCAACTTGGCTTGGACACATGACAAACTGAGAGTAAACCATGAACTCTAGATTAATTATTTAGGGCGTGTGTGTGGTTGCAAGTTCTAATCTCCTTGTGTGTATGTAATAGTGTGTGTGCACATGTGAGTGTTTGAGTAGCTGCATGTCCTCCTACTGGTTGGAAAGGAGGAAGGATAAAGAGGGTGTTGTTCTAAAAGCTCAATGATTATCCAAAATAAAATTCAGATTGTGACTAACATTACTGGGATAACCAGAATGCAGAGGTTAATTGATGAACACCTTAGAATGATAGATCCTCATGTCCAGTTTGAGAGAATTTATGTTGCCTGACAAAGAAACATGCATTGTTTTTTCTGAGTCATATTCTATATTCCATTTACTCCAGTTTTGCGTTTTATGATGTTTGCATTCTGATATTCTAAATGTTGATCGTTATTTTTTCATAGTTTCTTTTCTTTGCTCTGTTGACTTTGGTTCAAAATTAGTTAAATGGGAACTAAGTTATGTTTCGGTCTAGGAATTCCATTTTTCAACTTACAGCAACTA
The DNA here is from genome assembly GCA_039654565.1 of Peronia peronii. NCBI lineage: Eukaryota > Metazoa > Mollusca > Gastropoda > Systellommatophora > Onchidiidae > Peronia > Peronia peronii. Next base: position 39,918 of record JBCEWB010057392.1, read on the forward strand.
CAATTTTTAATCAGTAATGCAGAGAGTTTGGAGACCAAGACCA
>JBCEWB010057393.1:0-13858 GCA_039654565.1 Peronia peronii
GAAGTAGGAGTTGACATCGGCTTCGTTTTACATGTATATTTTCCTCATATACCTCTTTCTTTACTCTCCCTCCCACCTTCAGTTCCATCTCTTAGCTCCATATTGTTCATCAATACCCCTACACTGGCTTCTGGGTTCTTCTTTTTGTAAAGTATTGTTTGGGCAGGGGGGGGGGGGAGGGGGAGGGAGGGAGAAGAGTTTTCATATAGGATTTCTGGCTGCATTCTTCTCTGCTAATATCTCTTCCTGTACCTATGCTGTTACAATATTATACACAGCAGCTATAGCACAATCAAACTTGAAATTTTATACAGTGTATTATAATGTAGTCTTGTTTACCTGCAGTCTTAAGGGGTTCTGTTGACCGTGAAATGGGATAAAACCAGGACTGAAAAATGTCCAAACAAAGGAAGGCAAATAGACAGGCAGACAGAGACGACTGGACAGACAGGAAGGCTGACCTGGTCCAGCTGATCGGCATACAAATTGCTAAACGGACAACAATCAGACAATCAGACAAACAGATCCGTAGACGGCGAACAAGAAGAAACATTATAAAGACAAACAGACAGGCAGACAGAGACGAATGAACAGGTAGGCAGGCTGACCCGGTCCAGCAAACACACCATAAACAGTCAGACAGACAGATAGTCAGACAATCAGACAGATGAACAAGAAGAAACGTAGAGACAAACAGTCAGACAGAAACACAGACAGGCAGATAAGCAGGCACAAAAACACAAAGAAGACATAAAACAGCATAGCTGGCAACTCATCTCAATCGTGCAGATATTTATTTATTTATTTATTTTTTCTAACAAAAGGCGACTTCTTTATATTCCAGTAGTACAAATGCTCGGCAAATAATCTCAAGTTTCTGCCGTTTGATAAGTTCGAAAACTGATATATTCGTGTCTCAGATACGAACTGAGCATTGCAGAAAACTCACTATTTTCAAATGGTATTGTAGATTGTTGTTATTGTTGTTGCTGCTGCTGTTGTTGTTGTTTGTTTGTTTTGTTTTATTTTTCTCTTGTTATAGATAATGATGACAATAAAGGTAGTGTTTTTGTTGCTGCTGCTGTTGCTGCCATTATAATTGTTGTTTTTTTCCCTGTATATAGTGATGTAAATCATCTGATGCAGAGAGACACCGCCTCCTGTTGAATTCAATTGTGCTTTTTGGTTGGAACGAAATAGGGTGTGAATTAAACACTTTCTTTTTTCGTTATATCTTTATTTGAGACGCTTCTTAAAAGGGATAATCTGCATCAAAATACATTTTGTCTCTTTTCTTGGGGCTTCTATTGTGTTGTTCATATTGCCACACATACCTAATCTCCAGAGCATTCCTTGTAAGATGCCTTTATTCTTGCTATGTTTCTTTCTGGAAATTGTCTCATTCTATAACTTTTTTAAATATAAAACCGACACATAAAGTTAACAAAACGCCAAACGAGAGAGAGAGAGAGAGAGAAAAAAAGAGAAAAGAATGAAGCTGGGAGGGATTTAAAATGCAAATTAAACCACGGAAATAAACCAACAAAATTTTAAAAAATAGATAAATAAATAAATAAATAAATGGGAAATGATTTAGTAAATTGTAACAGAAAAGAGGAGAATTTGGATATGATTTTGAGTTGAAACCAAAAGAAAATTGACTTTTATATTCTAATAATCATAATTTTTTTTGTTGTTAAATTTTAAAAATCGACGAGCAAACCTTGGCATTCTACGTGAAGTCGTAAAGATGAGAGTTTGAGAGACATTAAATAATTATATATTTATTATTATTATTATTTTCAATTTATATTCAAGGATAGAGATAGCTTCAGAGAGACAACAAATGTTTTAGAGAGAGAGAGAGAAAAGAAGAAAAAATGAAAGAGAGGGAGTGGGGGGATGGGGAGGTTGAAAGGGTGGGAGAAAAAGGAGAGAAAAGGCGAGAGAAGAAGCCAAAGGAGAGAACGACAGAGAAAAATAGAGACAAAAGAGAAAAAGAGAGAGAAAGCCATGGGGAAAAAAGAAAACAAGAAAATAAAAAGAAGGCTTAAAAAAAAGTCGAGAGAGAGAAAGAGAGAGAGAAGGGAGAGAGAAAGTGAGGAGGGGGGGCAGAGGTTCAGAGAAAAGAGAAGAAGGGGGGAGAGAAAAAAACCCAGAGAGAACGCTAAAAAAAAAAAAGAGAGAGAGAGAGAGAGAAAGTGATGGGGGGGGGGGGGCAGAGGTCAGGGAAAAGAGAAAAAGGAGAAAAGAAAGCAGAGGGTAAGAACCAACAAGAGGAAGGAAAACAGAGCACCTAAAGGAGAGGGAAGAAAAAGGAGAGGCGCGGGGGGGGGGGGGGGAGGGGAGGAGAGAGAGAAGAGCCAGAAAGTAGGACAGAGACGGGAGAGGGAGGTGCGGACAGGAGAGTTAAGGGAGAGAAGACATGTTTTAAAAAAGAAGGCAAAACAGGAGAGGCAAAAAATCTGGTGGCGGAATCTCGTCTCAAAGTTAATACATGCACACAGCTCAGCCTACAAAAGACATTTAGGACTTCATTGAACTATCTCTACATCGCTCTGCTCCCTCCGGGTGACGGGCCGAGACACACATTTTATCTAAAATAATACATCTCTCGGGCTCGCATTAAATGACATTGAACAAGTTTGAGGGAGGGGGGGGGGCGTTTGTATGTGTGGGTGTGAGTGTGTGTGTGTTCTTTTAAGCTGGGAGAAGCTTTCAATCCTGTTAATGCCGAGGGCTTTCTTGAGAAAAAAAAAAGGAGACGTTACTGATGGCTATCTCTCCCACGTAGATGCGCCTTTCATTAGCTGGAGGTCCTTTTAAAAACACAAAAGATTTATATATATTGTACGCGGGCGAATTCGTCTCTCTTTCATCTTATTCTCACACCCTCTCCTTCCATTTTCTCCCTCTGTTTCTCGTTGTTCTGTGTGTGTGTGTGTGTGTTTGTTCTATCTCGCATTCTTTCCTTCTTCCCCCTCTCTGTTTTCAACTATTCTCTCTCAGTCTTTCTGTCTCCTCTCTCACGTTCTCTCTCTCTGCCTCTTTCTGTTTTCTACCATTGTCTCCCTGTTTTACCTCTCCACCTTTCTTTCAAATTATCTTTCTTTTCCTCGTTTTCACTTTTTCTCTCCCTTTCCGTTCCTCTCCTGATGTATCTAGTTTGAAAACCAGAGTGCTGCATTTGTAAATTATGCATAATGCAATTATTGGACGAGCAACCTTAGCCTTCACACGAAAAATGTTCAAGATGACAAGAAAAGATAAGGCCCTTTCATTGCAATGTGAACATAATAACACGGACCTGACTTTGGTAATGTGCAATTTTTATTTTTTTTTGCGCCTAAGGGAAACAATAATAATAATAACATCAGATATTTTTATTCCTGTCTCTGCTTTCGTTTTCAAATTCGGTCTTCAAAGGTCTTCCCCTGAGTCTGTGCATAAATTCGGTTAGCGATAAAGAAAGCCTTTTGAGATTTGACGAAATGTACCCTCGACGACAGTGATCTCTATCTATCGCAACAAGTCCGCAAATGTTAGAATAAGAAATCTAAACAGAGAAGATATTTCTGTAACCCGGACAATGGATCAAAACTGTTTCGAGTGCCCCCAGGTCCAAGTGCTGATCCTCAACAGATCGTTCCCACCTGAAAACTGCGCGGGACGTCACCGGCTTGATGAGATGTATGATAAGTGCGCAATGTGCTGCGCAAAAACTGTGGGGACGCCGCTCGCCACCTGAGGTGATAAGTCGCTTCTCTTTTTGTTGCAGGAAAATTTTAATGACGAGGATGTCGAGTGGGAGATGTTACTGACGGTGATGAAGATGATAGCAAACCAGACAGACCTCTCGCTGAGACAGGAGGACACGAATAGAAGCCATTTACATTATGTTAGAACTGTTTCATTTACAGAGAGTTTCCGTAGACTATGACATAATAGCGCAGACAGCTATAAGCAGTGAAGAGAAGACATTACATATATAAACATACGGGAATTTGAAAATTTGGAATATTCAGACATTCCACAGACGATAGTACCTTGTCAGGTAGATAGAAGGACATGTGGTGAAGGAAAATAACGTCGGTGTCAATGTGGTCACGGGTGAGGGCTTTATGGCCTGAATCTAGTAGTTGGAAACATGAAAGGAAAGAAGTGGGGGGGGGGGACTAAGTGCGGGCAAGAATAAGACAGCAGAATAGATCAACAGATGATGTTTTGAGACACCATGAAAATGAAAATCTATTGTAAGTCAGTGAGGTGTTAAGGGCGGAAGAGACGTTTAAAAAGGGAAGTAATCAGGGTTATTTTCAAGACTGACGATATATTATGCAATCAAAACTACAGCTGCTGTAAGGTTCAGTTGCAGAGAATGAAACAGTTGAAAACGTCCAACATCTCACGAAGAGATAGCTGAGACCCACTGCGAGAGCTTGTATTCTAATGATGTCGAATTTACAGAGAGAGAAAAAAAAAATTCCCGCGGTAACGATAACAACGTCGATAATGAAGACAGTAACAATATATCTACATGTGATTTCTATTGTCATGTCAATACGCCGTGGTTAAGAAATTTAGGCAATCTGTGTAGAAAATGCTTTTTTCTGGCAAACGAAAAAAAGTGGGAAAAAAAGGCGGGACGTTATGTGGGAAGATGAGTGATATGTCTATCGAGAAATACAACAGCCAAGTTGTAGACAGAAACAACACAAATATTAACTACATCTAAATGACGACGTTAGAACAACTTTTTGAATACCTCTGGATTTGATAAATATCTTAGGGAGACATGAAAGCACAGAAATATGTTCATTAATTACTGTAATACTCAGTACTGAATACGTGCGGAAAATATCACGACTGTGAAGAGATTGAAGAATATGATAAAGGTTTGCTTGGACATCAATGAACAAGGAAATGAGGGTAATTTTGACGAAAAAATAAGGAAGAAAGAAAGACAGAAAGAAAGAAAGTCAGACAAAAAGAAAGACAGAAAGAAAAAAGAAAGAAAGAAAGAAAGAAAAATAAAACAGAAATTAGACTTATCAAACTCCATGTCAATTCAACATTATTAAGCCGGGGGTCCCCAGATTATAGAAAACGGGATGTTTAGAATTAATCGTTTTAAAATTATTATTTATCTGAAAGCTTAAAAGAAATATATGACGATGTGGGGGAGAAAAGAAACTAGGTCAAATTTGAAAGGAACAGGTGCTAGCAACGATTTGCTGTGTGTCATTTTAGCTGTCTCAGTCCGATGGGGCGGGGGGGGGGGGGGGGGGGTGAACTCCAACCATTCCCCCCCCCCCCCCCCCCTCCCCCCCCCCCCCCCCCCCCCCCCCCCCCCCCCCCCCCCCCCCCCCCCACAAATTCAAGCCATTCATCAAGACACGAAGCGCAGTTTTTATGACATACTCTTATTGTGGTGATGAAAAGGATTCGCCCAACGGGCAGTTTTGCTTTTTTAAATTTCATTTATTTTCATTTTATGGGTGTCGGAATGAAATATGTCATGGAGACGTCAACAACTGCTGAACACACGAACTAGGCTAATATTGGGCTAAGTTCTAATATAATCTTGCCACCATGTCTTTATAGCTTTTTCTCTTCCTATCTCCCGCTCCCCCCTTCTCTCTCTCTCTTTCTTTCTCTCTCTCTCTCCCTTTTCGTCTTTTCTGTCTTTTTCCCTCTCTGCCTTTTCTCTCTATCTTTCTCACTCTCTCTAAACAACAACAGCCTCATAGAGACATATGAATACAATGTGACAATGTATATGCAATTCATGGACATGTCTCAGGATGTAGTGCACAGTCTTTTTCTATAAGTACAACTACAAATTTTCACCTGGCGCCTTTACAGCAAACGTATAGCTATGAGAATGACAAAGGACGATATATTTTTGCACAAGATTGTGAAACACATCGTGATCCTGAAGCACGGGTGCTTATAAATGGTTCATGGCTTGTCCCTAATCAACTAAAACCAACAATTGTCATCATGACAGTTTCTTCCTTAATTCGTGGAACAGAAATAAATGCAGTGTAAAAGTGGCCAGGTTCATAGCTTGTCAGTAATCAACTAAAACCAACAATAATCATTATGACAGTTTCTTCCTCAATTCGTGGAGCAGAAATAAACTAAAAAGAAAAAAAAAACAAACAAACAAACAAAAAACAAAAACTGCTTCTAATCTTCAATCAGTTCCACCTCTCACTCGCCAACCTGTCAGTGCCTCACAGTTCTGTAGTTGTTTTTCGTTTTGGTTGTGTTGTTCTTGAACACAAGAGTAATATTAATGATTAAAGAATTAATTGCCTTTCTGCTAATTAATATTTTTTATGGAGTTGAAATGCGGGTTTTTACACAATGGCAAGGTGTCGAGTGAGGTTAATTTTAAAAAGTCACCATCGAAAGTGTTACGATCCACGTGAATTCTATACATTACTGAAAGTTTACTACATTTAGCACAATACGCATTCGCAATATCAAACTTTCAGCTCGAGTCTGCAAGAGTAGCCAAATATCCCTGCCACAAATTTTCTATTATAAATCATGAAATCAAGGCTGATCTGGTCTTAAGTGTGAAGTGATGCTAAGCTAAGCAAATACTGCTTCATAAAACATCAAACCTGACAAAAGGTCATTAATTGATTTCTTCCAGTTGATCTAAACAACCCAGCGTAGTAAGAAACCATTCTAAGTTTGATGTGATTTGCTGTACGATAGCAACAACACCGATTGAAAATAAAATTTCGTCTCTCATTAGAGAACCCTTAGATCTATTTGTAGAACCTTTAGATCTATTTGTATCTAGCTTTTTACATCTTTACGTACATACGCTCATGTACACATATAATTCATATTTTTTGTATCCAATTGTATGAGAGACAAGTCTATTTTGTCTGTGTCTCTTTTTCTTTCTTTCTTTCTTTCTTTTTTTCTTTCTTTCTTTCTTTCTTTCTTCTTTCTTTCTTTCTTTCGTTCTTTCTTTCTTTCTTTCTTTTTTGTTCCCCGCAGTATGTAGATCTAGTTCTGTTCTACCTTTTCCTTCAATGTATGAGAGGGGGAAAAAAATAGGCATATAGATACAAAATATGTTCAATGTCTAGTTTCATCTGTATAACAGAAAGATGTAATAAAAAAATAATAAAAAATAAAAGGACCAGTTTTCTTTGCATGTTTCCACTGATAATATTAAACAAAGAATTACAATGATTTTGGTAAACTGGGAGATCTGGTCTTTAATGTCCGCCTTTTAACTGGCTGGCTACATACGAGCAGCCCATTATTTGTACAGAGGTGACATCTGAAGTAAATGAGCGGACGTTAAGGCAAGCTCACGTCTCCAGCCCGAGATAAAAATCTCTACTTTTAGTTTCCACATCTATTAAAAATGAATTTAAGGTTGTGTCCCTTGCCGCGGTCTGCGCATGCTCTCTTTCTTTCTCTCTCACTCTCTCTCCCTATCTCTCTTTCTTCCTTTTTTCTTTTTTCTTTTTTAATTCTCCTTTTTTTCCATTTTTCTCTTGCTCTTCTCTCTCTCGTCTTCCTTTCTTCCTTCTCTCTGTCTTTCTTACTCCATTTCTTTTTCTTTTCTTTTCTTTTTTTTTTTTTCAACAGCAATAGCAATGATACATAAAAAGAAACTAATGGTTGAAAAATGGTAAAAAGCCACATTCAAAAAGAGCCATTCATTCTCTTTCTCTCTTCACTCTCGTTTCCCCAGGTGCAAATGGCACGATCCAGAGTTTCTTCTGAATAGAGGAATCAAAAGAAGTAACTATCAAGGGCTAACAGGCGGATGAAAAGGAAAGAACAAACATCAAAAGGCGTAAAGAGGCGATAAAAGACTGTTCTTTATATCGATAAAATATATACAGGGTCTTGTAAAGGAAAATGTTAACCCTCCTGGTTAGTTTTTGGAATTGATTTGCTTGCATACTGGATCTAGCAATGCTGTCTTATCGTCGCCTCAGTTCACAATTGTTCTATGTCCTCCTTTTGCAATTTTGACAAATCGAAGTTTGACGTTTTCATTCCACATGTAATACAGAGAATCCATAATAAACATAATCATAAATGTTGCTTGCATAGTCCAGGTACATTCTCAACCTAAATTAGCGGTATAATGCTGAGCATAATCTATCGATGCACTTAATGCTGATTTTCTAGAAAGTGGAAACGGAGCACTTGTGAACTGAAGTGACAATATGTGTCATATAACAAAATGGCTAAGATGATATCCAAGTCAAAGATTGAGTGATTTCGGTATCACATGGAATTTTCAGTGAAAGCAAGTGATGTTTCATGGAATTCTTCTTTGTGGGTTCTGCTTAAAACTGATTCTTCAGTGTGAGACATCTGAGGACGCTTAGATAACATGGGCACTTACCGATTCAGAGAAGCCATGAAAATGCATAGGGCGGGAGGGGGGGGGGCGGGGGAGGAGGTGAGGGGAAAAGAGAGATAGGGCAGTGGGAAGGGGTAGAGAGAGGGAAGGATAAAAGACAAGAAATAAGAGAAAAGATAAAGAGAGGAGGTGCGAAAGAGGCAGTCAGATAGAGTGACAAACAAACAGACCAACAGACAGTCAGACAGACCGATTAACCGACCGACAAATAAACAGACTGTCAGACAGATTAGCAGACAGACAGACCAAAAAAAAAAGAAATCAAAGACAGGCAAAGTGACAGGTAATAGATGCTAAGAGATGAAAAGCGATTATGGGGGAAAGTGAGCATGGAAGAGAAAAGAAATAATGTAGTGAAAAATAAAGAGATATATACAGAGAAAAAAAAGACAGAAGGAGAAAGAGAGAGAGAGGTACAGTGAGATGTGAAATATTAGCGACGAGTCAGACATTGACATACCCACAAAGAAAACACTGAAAGACAACGAGCAGGTAACACAGATATAAGGTGAACAGAGAACGCGAAAGAGAGTTACAGTTGACAGGTTGTTGCATTCAATGTATCGGTCATTGTCTTGTCAAAATGACGTGGTGATCGTTACAAATTATGTAAGTACAGGCAGGAAAATAAGAGATGTTTCATGAAAGACAAGAAGACGCAAAGATGCAGATGCTGACTGGCTAAGACAGGGAACTAGCATAACGAAAGAGCGAAATTGAGGGGACGGGGCGGGGCGTTGATAAAAGCGAGTGATTGAACTGGGGAGGGACGAAAGTGAGACAGAGAGTGAGAGAGGGAGACAAAAAGACAGACAGACAGACAGATGAGACAGACAAACGGGCAGGAGGGCGGATGCACGGACGGATAGACAGGCATTCGCACGGACGGATGGACACACTGACGGATGGATGGATGGAAGGCCAGACAGACGGACGGAGGAACGGATAGCTAAAGAATCTAGAAATGAAAGCATACATGATATGACAGACATACATACAGTCAGTGCGAGCGAACGAGCGAGCAAGCGAGAGAGAGAGAGAGAAGAGAGAGAGAGAGAGAGATCTGAGAGGGATGAGTGTCAGTCAAAAACACTGGAAAGAGGAAGAATGAGAAAGAACTGAAAAAAAAAAAAAGAAAGTTGGTGGGCAAGAGAGAGCGAGAGAGAGAGAAAGAGAAAGAAAGAAACAGGCACAGAAGATTTACGATATAGGAAGATGGAAGAAGAACGAAAAAGGGAAGAAGGCAGACAGAGGAGGGCGGGGGGGAGGGCGCGCGCGCGAGAGAGAGAAAGAGACAGAAAGAGAGAGATAGAGAGAGTATGTGTGAAATAGAGAAAAAGGAGAAAAATGTCACAGAAAAAGACAGACAGATAAAAAAAGAAACATAAAGAGAGAAAGATAGCGAAATTTGTGGTATTGAATGTCTGGGCATGCGTCATCATCATGATGAACTCACTTTGTAGCAAATGAACCGTGTCATTTGTTATGGTTAGACGCCACAAAGCTTGTGCTGGTACTTGCGGCCAAGCACCTGTCTCTCTTGTCACAGCTGTACCCATGCTTATCCTAGCTCATACAATTGTTGTATGGGTATTGTGTGTCTGGCTCTCGATTGGTCTGTTTCCGAAAAAAAAATGTCGTCAACTGTGAATGCAAATGTAGAAAAATTTCTACGTGCAGATCGATCCACTCCTCTCTATTATATAATTATAATCCATCCATCCATCCATCCATCCATCCATCCATCCATCCATCCATCCATCCATCCTTCCATCCATCCATCCATCCATCCATCCATCCATCCATCCATTATCCATCCATCCATCCATGCATCTATCCACGCATGCATGCATCCATCCATCCATCCATGCATGCATCCATCCATCATCCATCCATGTATCTATCCGCCCATCCATCCATGCATCCATCCATCCATCCATCCATCAGTCCATCCATTAAATTTTTTTTTAAATGATGTCACTCCGAGACCGATGACATCACATTAATATTTACCTTTTCAAAATTGTTTCGTACCGTGACAGAAAATGCAATTACAAACAAAACAAATAAACAAACAAATAAACAGACAAACAATCTGAAAGAAAAAGTCAAACTATATCGACTGACCGGTTTACAGCATAAATCATTTCCTTTTGTTAGCTATTTATTTCTACGCCATTTCAAAAAGGTAGAGTTACCTAGATAATCAGCATCAATTTGAAGTCTTTCGGGTACTAAGGACGGAAGTGAAAAAAGAGGAAGGAAAAGAGAGCGGAAGTGGAGAAGGAAGGAAGGAAGGAAAGAAGGAAAGAAGGAAGGAAGGAGGGGAGGAAGGAAGGAAGGAAGGAGGGAAGGAAGGAAGAAATACGTAATGCCGCAAAATGAAGATGATGGTTGGCCTGACAAAGAACCATTTTATTTTCTTCATTATTTTCTTATATTTATTATATGTTGGTAAATTTAATACTTACAAGTTGTTTTTTTTTCTGTTTGTGAGTTTTTGCTAGTTTATTTTTATTACATGTCGGTAAATTTGATATTTCAAAGATTTTGCCATATTTGTGATTATATTATTTTTTAGTTAATCATTTGTATTCAACTTCTAGAATAGTAAAGTTATGGTTAGAAGTCTCTGCATTGATATTCACGAGTTTTATGTAAATTGATAATAATGATGACGTTGATGGTTGCCTTACAGGAGAACCAAGCAGGTTGGCAAATACAGCAAATTCCACCAAGTTATTTCCATTTTTAACTATTATTTAGATTATTAGTTATTTAGTTATTTAGTTATTTAGATGACTTTTTGGTATAATAAGTTAGTTACCGGTCGACAGCTCGACGATATGTTCAATCTCAGACATTTCTGTACAAATGATGACGTTGGTAGCGGTGGCGATGATCGTGATGATAATGTTGATGACTTTTGCTTTCGTGAAGATGAACCAACACAAAGTAAAAATTTAGTGACTTCGAGTGTTTGTTTATTTGTTTAGTTCTTAATTATTTAATAGTGAACATGTATTCACTGTTTGTATTAACGTGTTGAGTTAATTACCGGTCTTGACTGATATTCCAAAATTGTCTACATAAACTGATGATGATGATGTTCATGGTGGTGTTGAGTAGTGATAAAGGCACTGAAGACAAAGCAAATTAATGATATTCAGTCGTGTTTTTGATCGGGAATTTCCCCCGCCGAGCCAGCATACAGAGGAAATAAGCGTCAATTAACACGAACTTATTTGAAAAAGAAGAAAAAGGTACTGACAGTTTTAATGAATTCAATTACAAGGAATGGACATAAATTTAAAAAACATAATAAAATAACCACGAGTCGGCACACATGTGTTATAATGAGCCTGCATTAAACCGAAATTCATTTATTGTCCAAAATTGCAAGCCACTGTTTAAACGAGTGAGCCAACTGGTATAAATGAGAGAGAATAAAAAAAATGCGTGCTTTTCTGTCTTTTTTTTTTAAACTTGCGGCCAATTATTTTAATACGTTTTTTTTTTTTCGTTCATGTTACCGGTGCACATACCATACGTAAGTCTCCCACCGAGTGTACTCACCTGTGACGATGTAGGCTCTTACTAGTAATTTGTGCTCGATATAGTATTGATTACGCGTTACTAGGACAAAGCGTTCAAAAGTGGGGGAAATGACCGGGGGGGAGGGGGGAGTAATGAGGAAGATAGGGATGTAGTTGAAGTGGAAGGGGGGGGGGGGGTACGAGGAAGATAGGGATGTAGGTGGAGTGGGGTGAGGATATAGGTGGAGAGGGGTGGGGTGCGAAGGGGAGCGGAGCGGCGAGAAGTTAACAGTACGTGAAAATGATAGGAGAAATTGTGAAATAGTGCTGAGAGGGAGAGAGACAGACATGACATGGGAGGGAAAGAGAGAGATAGAAAAAGAGAGAGAGAAAGAGAGAGAGAAAGAGAGAGAGAGAATGCAAAAGCTGAGAAAATTTGAGTAAACCAAAACGTATTTATCTGCATATCTGAGTGAGAAAAGTGATTTAACACTGGTCTTGTAGGAGAATGAGGGAACGGGAAAGGATGGAAATGAACAGGAATGGAAGAATATTGCAGTGAGAGAAACTGTTTGGAAATGAGATGTCGCTAGTCTAAAACAGAACAGAATCGGATTAAATTTTGGTACAAAGAGGACTGAGCATCGAGAGAGTTTGTTCCACTGTGCCAAGGTCAGAGACAGAGAGAGAGAGAAAAGGAGGGGGCTGTGGACGGTGAAATTATGTGGCAGAAGATACAAGAATCAGAGAAGGAACATGGAAAAGCAGAAAACAGAAAAGCCTACATGAAACTGAAAGATTAAATTCAATGTTTGGGGAGGGAGATTGGGACTGCTAGTTTAGAACAACAAACTAGATGACAGTAAACTCGGAAGAGATGATCAGATGTACAGATTCCAAAGAGTAAATTGTAAGGCGTAATGGTAAATGATGCGAGGCCTCTAGAAGTCCTGTTTTAAGTTGTTGTTGTTGTTTTTTTGCAGACATGGACAACAAGAATAGCTTATCAATAAAATTTTGCTTATTTGGCATCACTAGAAGAGAACCCACGGCCTCCGTGGCAGATTTTTTAAATACAGCCCTGCGACTTAAGTGTATGGCAAACGTGCGCACCTCGATGTTGATATTTTGGTTGATTAAACTGAATGTTACTCAAAGAAAACGTGTTTTGAACGCGTTATACTATCGAACGTACAATTCGGATCAAGCACTCTCGCGAGTTTATTATTCAATTATTATCTCATTTTCAGAATAATGTCAAAGATAATAAGTTTTTTTTCGGGTTTATGTAATAGAAACACAGATCCAATGCAACAATGTTGTGTTCCAAATTTCGTATGGATCCATTCGGCAGTTTTCGAGTCCAAAAGCCTACTGTGGGTTTTATTGCAGATTTATAGTGGAGTTGCGAACACGAGCAAACTTTTTCACTTCTCCATTGCAAAACATGTCTGCCATTGCATTGTGTGCTCTCCCTTAAGGTAGACAACTGGAAAAATGACTGAGCAAGATGATGGTGAACAATAAAACACTAGGGCGAATAGTTCACAGAGATTCGATCCTATAGCCACAAAATTAAAATCTAAAATTAAATATTTGGAAATTAAACTGGGCAAACACAGCGCTGCGACGAACTGGATACTTTTTTTTTGTGTGTGACATCGCTCTTTTACGTGTTTGCACAAAACATTGAGTGTTTCAACAGTTAAAGAAAATGCTGTTGTCATCGCCATAGTCGGCAAGGTGACTTTGAAAAACTGAAATGAACAATATAAAGTAGATGTAGACCGACGCAGCGACTCAAAATATAGAACAGGAACCGAATTTTACACGGATGGATGGATGGATGGATGGATGGATGGATGGATGGATGGATGGATGGATGGATGGATGGATGGATGGATGG
>JBCEWB010057404.1:0-13858 GCA_039654565.1 Peronia peronii
GATAGATAGATAGATAGATAGATAGATAGATAGATAGATAGATAGATAGATAGATAGATAGATAGATAGATAGAGATTCATATTCGGTGAGATGATGAGGTTCGTCCATCGCAGGTGATGAGGACCACTGACATCCTTCTATAAAGGGGTTAGGACTGGGTGTGTCCTGAGATGGCTGGTGAGACCAGTCCGGGCACGGAAGTGTTTCCCACATATTGGGCAGGCATAGAGGGTGGCTACAGCTGATGTGCTTCCCGCTCGCACTGTGCGTTGACGCCGCTTTCTTTCAGCCTCTGCTGTCCGTTTTTCCTCGGCTGATCTGGTGCCCTTGCTGATCTGTTCGCGTCAGTTGGAGTGATCCACCGCTGCTGACTCCCAGGACGTGTGATCTATATCTAGTGTCTTCAGGGAGACTTTCAGGTTGTCTTTAAAGCGCTTTCGCTGACCATCATGAAAGCGCTTGTCTATGAACAGCTCCCCGGAAAACAGCTGCTTCGGGATGCGGTTTTCTGGCATCTCGATGACTTGGCCAGCCCATCTGACTTGGCGTTTCGTCAGAATTGTGTGGGCAGTGGGCTTGTTGGATGTTGAATTGTGTGGATGGGGGGCATATACGGTAGCTTGCTTCAAATAGCTGGGAAACTTATCTTGAATAATAAAGCTAGGGGAAAGACAAGAACGAAAGAAATCTGCTTCGTGTTCTGTAGTTTTCTAGTTAAACAGACAAAGAGTATAATATTCAGAATTTTAAAGAGAGGGGAGAGAAAATCTACCTCGTTTTCAAGTCTTTCTATCTAAACAGATTGGTAGGATAAAATAGAGAGGAAAAAAAAAACGTTTCAGTTCCACTGTTATATCGCCCACACTCAGTTCTGAGACAGTGGAAAAAAAAGTTGTTCTATCAACAACATGGCGACTATAATCTTAACTTTGGTTAAATTCGCAGTGAAAGAGAAATGTAGGTTACTCAATAGCATGGTAATAATGTCTAAAGAATAAACTCGAACCAACACTATATGGACACATAAATCACGAATTAACGGGGCCTCGAATTTTAAATGCCTTCGACGTCTTTCATCGGCCTAAATGTTTGAACATATGTATATAAACACTGTATGTTTAATATGGGATATTTAAAAAATCAGCTTGTTTGATTTTTCGAAGAATTCAATCAGGCCTATAGAAAAGAAAGAGGCGAGGTTCATTAATAATTCACCGACTCATCGACACAAAGAAGAAAAAAACCTGTGGAGACATAATTCTACAGTGTGCACCTGGTTCTCTCGGTGTCTTCTTCGTACATTTATAAGAGATGTACGGCTATTTGAAAGATTATTTGACAATGTGACCTGATTCATCTGCATGATAAACGAAATCGGTCCTGAGAAGGTTGCAACACCGAATGTCGAAGGAGCTTTCTTAAAGGAAATTTAAAATACCTTAAGTTTAGACCATAATCCAGGCTTGCAACAAGATATGATATACATCTTGAAAATTGTATGAATTATGTCAAATAATTTTTAAAATTCATAATAATGTAAGATAGAGTAAATGCTGCTTGACCTTAGGAGAGAATTCCTTTTAAAACAATATTGATGAGATGTAATAATGAATAACAAATGCTCACACAAAGTCATATAAATCGAAATTCTATATGCACATACCACTGAGTAAGTGATTAAAACTGCAGAGAAACAATATTTACAAAACTATCCCAATGTAGAGCTTCTGAAGGAGATGAAAGTATGTTTCTGTTCTTATTACTGATGTGAATGTCTGAACAAACACATTCATTTTTAAATGCACAAGATCGTCTTCTTTGTGGACACATCATATAAAAATGAAATACAAATAATAATCTGAAGGTTTTTTTGTTTTTTTCTTTTTATTATCAGACAGCTTTGTCTTTCCTTATTCTCCTTAAGAAAAAAAATTAGACTGCTGAGTCTTCTTTTACACGTGTAATTTTCTTACAAGATTTTCTGTTCTTTCTTTTTTTTTCCCTCGCTCAGTCAGAGAGGGCTAGAAACCATGTTTCGTTATCTATCTATTGAACTTTTAACGAAATTCGAGCGAAATCATCCCAGATATGTTTGGTTTTCCAGCTGTCGTACTCTGTCTTTCTAACACACTTCCAGCAAACCCTCGCGATTTCTGAGTGCGTCATAGTGGCTGCCCAAGTCACCAGTCAATCTGAATATTACAGTGTTACAAATTCGTGGAGTTGTGTACATAGACATCGTTCAAATAGACAAGACGAAACAAAATCCCTGCATATTTCAAACCTTGGGAATTTACTAGCAAATATTACATTGAATAAGAGAGCTCTGTAAAAGATTTCCCCCTGCTCTCATGTGACTGACCAAAAATGGGATGACCTTTGGTGTGACATCGTTTAGACAACGACAAGCACCTCCTCAGCCTGGGTTTTACTGCCGTTATTTCGGCCATATTTCGCAATCACAAGCACTTCAAGCGCATACCTTCTTTGAATTGTACTTTTTTTTAGAAAATATACCATGTACTGATTGAGAGCGTACTGTAGACTAAGCTATCACATATTTATGTGAAATGTTTGTTGGTTACAAACGAAGTATTACCAACCGTTGAATGAATACTTCTGAAGATGATTTTATTTTAATTTAGATATAAAAATTTGCCACTCCTCATTCATAGAAGCATGAAAATTCAGTGTACTTTTCATATTATAAATAACGCTGAGAGCTTATAGCTATCTTACATTGTTTTTTTTTTTACATCAGTGGCTTTTCAAGAGAAGATAGGAAAATCCGAGTATAGAAAAGTTTTATAAAACAGCATAAGTGCTGTGGATTGCACTTGTGTTTGTATGAGTATACTTTGTTTGTCTGTGGGCATCCCAATTTATGGATATAGTCGGGATGTGCTGACTGGTGCGTTTTAACATAAGCTTATCTGGAGATCATAAAACATTAAAAAATACTGTTAGTTAAGCTTCAAATTCCGCTCGGGAACAGAGGGCCAGAACAGCAGTCCTCCAACGGACGCGGTTTTGGGAGATCCTCTTCAGCTCGGCTCATGTCATTCCAGCTGCCTTCACTTCAGCGTCCGTACTTCTTCGCCAAGTTAATTTAGGTCTGCCAGCTTTTCGTTTTCCTTGTGGGTTCCAGTCCAAAGCTTGCCGGGTGGCATTTGATGGTGGTTTGCGCATTGTGTGGCCAATTCACTCCCGTTTTCTTTTCTTGATGTCTTCTCCAATCGCTGCTTGGTTGGTTCTATTCCACTAGTTCTTCATTTGAGATAACCTCTGGCCACCTGATGTTAAGGATATTGCATAGGCATCTGTTGATAAATGTTTGTAGTTTGTTCCTGTTGGTGTCGGTTGTACGCCATGTTTCGGAGCCATATAAGAGGACTGACCAACGTCAAAAAATACTATAGTAAACCGAAATATTTCTTGTCTAAAGTATGTTATTAATTTCTTCTCTATTAATATTTTAGCAATAATAACTAAGCACTTGCTATTGTTGTCTTGCAAAATATTTTTAAAAAAATTAGATTCGTCTCGATGATTCCTTTTGTGGGCTCTGGTTTAAAAGTAATATTTCGCCACGATGCTTTGTAAATCTGGCAAACAACTAGAAGAAAAAAAAAGACCAAAAACAACAACAACAAAAAACCCCGAGGGATTCCCATTTCTTTTTTTTTTATTTTTTTATTTGTTAATCCACGATTGTGTATTAAGTATAGTGAGTCTTTGCTTTGAAAGTGTGCGAATCCAAAATCATTCGGGATGAGACATCTTTGTAGTTAAGTTAAATTTATTATCATTATTAGTATTTTTAATTGAATGAGATGCTGTGCCTTTACATTGAGTATAATATGGAATAAAAGCCTTTCAGGGAGAAGCCTCTTATCCACAAGAAGAAAATAAAGAAAACATGTCCTTGCAGAATTCATTCTATTTGTGTTACTTGAATGTCAGGTTCTTCACAAGTTGGTCTACGTGTTCGTAAAAGGACCTGCAACTCTCAATACATGACCTGTCTTTCTTAAATTTGAAAGAAGATCTGTAATGGTGAAATGGCTGGTAAACCTTCAGTAAAGATTAATGCTACAAAGCTATCCTAGTACAAAACCCCGCTCTACGAACGGGGATTATTGAATCAAGAATTTCGTGTTGGATGACAAATTAAAAATATCAAGAAGCTGTGTACACTGTACAAAATGTAAAATAAGAGCGCCGAGGAAACTGAACGAAACAAAAAGCGTGAAAGAAATGAAAGGGTTACTATACAACAATATCACTGCCTAAACTTTAAAAACTGTAACGTAAAACACCAAGTTAGCATTGTAAAAGTAAGGGGGTGGGGGGGGGGGGGAGCAGGGCTTACAAAATATTAGATGGCCTGTTCCTTTTTCTTTTTAAACCGGAGTCTCCCAGTCAGACTGAATTGAGTAGAAATCAGGCTGAGGGTGTCCTGCGGATTGCAGTTCATCACACTATCTCTCCCTTCCCCCTCCCATTCTATCATCGTACAATTCGGATCAAACACCCTCGAGAGTTTATTATTCAATTATTATCGCGTTTTTTAGAATAACGTTTAATATAACAAACTTTTTTTTTCTGATTTATATAAGTAGAAACACAAATCTTTATGCAAGAATACTGTGTGCCAAATTTCAGATGAATCTATTCAGTAGCTATCGAGTCCATAAGCCTTTTATGGGTTTCGTTGAGGATTTTTACTTTTTTACTTTTTATTTTTATATAGATATACCTCTGGAGCCCTGGCTGGCCTGGAGAGTGAAAAGCTATATCCAAGGAATCGCCGGTCATTGAATGGAGGCCAATCACAAATACATGATTCGTTTTGAAAAAAAAAAATCACACAGCTCTTGATCCCAAATATCACGCCGGGGGGTTAGGCGTCCGCTCCTCAGCGAAAAACTTACGTCGCGGGTTCGAAATTCGAGTCGTACTGGGGAATGGAACAGATTAGAAGATTAGAATAAAGTTTGTTTGCAGTCTGTTGACTCCATCGCTATTGCCACCGCACTTTAATGTACTCGTTGATGATCAAGCTGAGATCCAGACGAGGGACTCCCTCATCAAGGGGATCTAAAATCAGGCCGACCTTGGCGATGGAATCTGCTGCCTCATTTCCTGCAATACCCAACGTGACTCGGTATCCAGCATAGCGCGAATCCACGCCGCTCCCTGCTAAATAGACTTTGAAGGCGTTGCAGGAGATGAGTTACTCTATCATCCCTGTAAGTGGGGTTATTCAGGGCGTGGAGTAGCGACAGGGAGTCGGAAAAAATCAGAAAATTGTTTATTGTGGACCTTGTAATGGTATCTAAAGCCATATCTATGGTTTTAGCCTCAGCCATGAAATTTTATATATATTTATATACTTCTACCAGCATTTTGACGTGTAAACGTACTCATTATGCTTGGCACAATATAGCCGTTATCGTGCTGATGTGCCTTTAAATCTCAACACAAACAAAACAAACAAACAAGAAGATTATAAACTGCATTTTTTTTCAGTGACGCAATGATCCTCTGGCTTTTTCGATAAGGAAGCTGATGTGTAGCCATATCGGATAAGGGCGAACATATTTCGGAGACCTCATGTGTACTTTATGCATATTAAAGAACCCTGAACAGTCAAAAATCGAATGAAGAGTATGCGAGGCCCCCGTTGTCCGGGCAGAATTTCCAAATTCCTAATTGTAACGAAAGAAATTCTTCTTACCAAACTGAGCACGCATTAAAAGCCAAGATAATCCTATTTTCTTTGGACTGAAAGACTACACACATAATAACAGAGACATGGCTGGGAGGGGTGGTGAGGGGGCAGATTGACTTTACCCTGGGCTGTCCAGCTAGCATAACACGGGCCATCGGAGATGAAATTCATGAGTTTACGTTCTGTTTCGTCTTTCAACCTCTTGCGGATGGTTATCTCGTAGAGATAAGGTCTCGGGCAAGGAGACTGTATCTTTAAACATGGGCAGGAAAACAGAAAAAGAAAGCAGTACACGAAAGCTAACAACTACTATCACCTTTGAATACACACAAAGACCCAAGCCGTGGATAAGATGTAGCATTAACAATGTCACCGTAGTAAAGGCCTTCTTAAAGTAGTTATCATCTGGTTTACTCAAGTGACAGAGACAAATAACAACATAATGGTATGGGATCACTCTGGTGCAGTTTTGTAGGTATTATTCCTCATCGTGACTCTCATGGAATGGGGTTTCAGCATTGGACATTAATATTAATCATTAAATGTCCGTCTGCATAACCATATTTATATTAAATCCTTCTTTCTTCAATTTCATCATTTATTCATTGTCGCTCTCTCCCTTTTGTTTTGATCTGTGATCCAAGTGTTTTGGAAACAAGAAAACATTAAGAGTGTGAACGATAATAAAAAGGTAATGATTTTGTTAGCGAATGCAACTTTACACCGCCACTCCTATAATAATATAACACTAACCAAAATTGTGTGGTCATCTAGTAAAAGATCAGAGACAAAACAAGAAATCAGTGCTATGAATAGGTGAATGAAACTAGTATTATTGTTGGAAAGAAAATCTTCAGGTGGCCCGAGATAGGTGACAATCCAGAGGAAGAGCGAGTTCTTTCATTAGATATTTTGGGCCTTAAACTTTCTGACATCTTCTGAAATCTTGGCCATGACTCACCATTTTTTTTTTTTAAACTGACATTACTTTTCATACTGTCTAAGAAAGACAGCAATCCAACACTCCGGAAATATTAATTGGTGGATTTTCCAGTGAATTCAGTTGCTGCTGATCTTTCAGACTCATTACCATGCACCTTCTAGACTGGTCTTATATGGATAGAGATATAACGTAATATATCAATAAATAATCATAATTCTGACGAAATTAGGGAACTGCATTTGTTGTTGTTTGTTTTTGTTTTTGTTTATCCAAGTATGTTTACCATTCCTATTGTTACTTATTTATCCAAAGTATTAGCTTTTATCCAGCAAATATTTTATTTATTTATTTATTTTACGAGAATCCGCTGAGACAATCTCCCGCAAGGGGCTGAACCCCGAAGTAAAAACCGAAACTGAAACCAATGTTAAGATTAAAATTAATTTGCTTCAATTAGTATATTTATCTGTCATTACTTTGCCCACAAGGTGACAGTCATTATTTTTTAAATAATGCCATTTGGTGCCTCTTCTGGACCTATGAAACTTTCAGGTGTCCGTAAACCCACTTAATCAGGGACATAATTTGAATGGGCTACACTGCACTGTATTCATGAAGTTGTCGTAACTTCAAGGGAGTTACACGCTGGTGTAGGCTTTGATATCCATACGGACGCCTTGGTATAAGATAACATTTAGTTCGGTATTCATGAAGCCAGCTTGCATCTGCCAGCCTGTAAACTGAGCGTGAAGTGTCTACAAACTGTGATTTGTTACTCAAAGCCTCATAATGATAGCTAATTATGAACAACTGGGCATGCATGAACGTGCCTCCCGATCAGTGGGGCCTCTTGTGTTCGTGCAACGAGGTCACGCAAGATGTCCATACAGTGGTAGGTTGAAAGTAAACTATCACTGCGAGAGTATCTGCTGGTTTTTTTGTTTTGTTTTTTTTTCTTAAGCCTTTCAATCCTGAGACAGTAGGATTATTTCGGCTCTAAGTAGCTGCCTGGTTTTGGTGAGAATTTTTGTGGGCAGAAATTCGGAATTTGGAAATTTTGCCTGGACAGCGGCACCCAGCCTACACTTTCACCGATTTTGAACTGCCAAGGGTTCTTTACCGTGCGTAAGGTACACATGGGACTTCCGAAATATATTCGCCCTTATCCCAGAAGAAAGAGGAAGCCAGGGGACCGTTGAGTCATTGAAAAAATGCAGGTTTTTCGATCTTCGTGTTCTTCCATCCCCCCATGGGAGGCCCCGCGAGTCGAGCCCGGCCAGAACCCGCAACCTCACAGCCCTGAGTTGTTTTCACCCTGAAACAGACGCCAAACCACAGAGCTACTGTGCCCCCCTCCTCCCTCCCCATCTGTTGTACAATTTATAACATTGATTTTTATGGGTTGTGCTGTTGATCGTCAAAGAAACAACAGTAGAAAGATAAATAAATAAGAAAAGAAAAGAACAGAAAAAAAATATTTAGATCTAGATTTGATGTGACCGAAATGAAATTGCTAAGTAAATTTCGTAGTATTTTTCACCATGAATTTATTTCAGTGAAACATAGATCTAGTGCATTACTATTTTCAATAATAGATCACTTAAAAAAATAATTTTAAAAAACTTAATCATCGTTGAGCCTTCTCAAGCCCGATCGTAAATTAATTGTGTGCTTAATACATGTAATCAGCGCATGCAAACATTATTGATCTCCAAAGGCTATCTACGGTTGAGTAAAATACAATCATAGGAACTTCCATTTCATTTACATATATTTTCACATTAGCCAGACAGAGAATGAGGAGGGGGAGGGAGAGAGAAACAGTGAAAAAGAAAGAGAGAGCACGACAGACAGACAGATAGGTGGCGAGCAAGCAGCAGGCGGCATTTTTTTTTCACTTTAGGGAGGCGTAAGTCAGTTACGACAGGGTCAAGCCAGCCCTAAGTTACTCTATGCGTAGGGCGCTCTCCGACTCGGTGTAAATCTACGTACACTTCATGTATACCGGGTAGTGAGCTACGCCTTGATGTAGCAGTTACACCAAGTCATAGGAGTTACGGTAACGTTATGATTACGCAACAGTTTAATTCTGTTACAGAGCATGCTTTGAAAAAAATAAAGTAATGGAAAGGCTGATTCATATTTTTATCGAACGAAAAGCTCATATCATAGAGCTATTATGTCATTTAACAAGGGTGGCCGGCCAAGATGCGATAAAAGCTTAAATAAATAAATTTGTTAGACTGGATGAAAAACCCTGTTTTGGAAGCAGGGATATTATTAGCTCACACAAGTATCAAATAAATTCTGTAATTTTAAGAAAATTGTAATCCAAAGTGACTTTGCAAGCATCTCAATTCGCTTTCTTTTCAGTGTTGAAATCTTCCCACAATTATATCTATAGGCTTATTTATTTCTGGGATAAAATTATCAAAGGTGATCTCTTCTCCATAAGTAATATAAACTCCACCCCCCCCCCTCTCCTTGTCTGCCTGTCTGTCTGTCTGTCTGTCTGTCTGTCTCTCTCTGTGTTTGTCTGTCTGTCTCTCTCTCTACAGTGTGGATGATAACTGCAAAAGTTTGAAAGCAATGCTGATGAACCATATTTACAGATTTTCTTCTGCCTTCCCTTACAAGAACACAACCTGTAGAAATATAAGATACAAAGATGTGCGTTCGTTTAATTTTGTGTAAAGAACAAGAGGATTATATGGGGCTTAACTTTGAAACCTTGCTTACACTAGCACCGGAGCCCCTGGGGTAAAAATGTGATAGACATTACTAGAAATGGAAAATCTTCCAATAATAACCTTAAAAAGTTGTCTGTTTCTCTACCTTGTAATACTAGACGCATGGAAAAAAGTGGAGAAAATGGCTGTTCTGAGGAGGCTTCAACGCTTGGGTAAGAAGGCCAAGAGAGAAATAGAGTGACTTTTATCAAAGCAAAAACTCAGTACTACATTATTCGCTTGTTTCCGTGTTTGCCGAGTGCAAACGGAAGCAGGGGTAACCATTTTAATCCCGCCCATACACCCGATAGATCCGTAACCCCGCCACTATATTAATGCACAACACAATACGTAAGTCAGAGTGAAGTTTGGTTCGATGAGATTATCACAGTTACGGTGCGTGCTCTCAAAACAGAAAACCAAACGCTACAATGGATCTGGACAGGTAGACAAAAAATATTAAACGGTAGATGCTTACCGACAATTGCGTTCATACTTTTGAGAGTAATATTCGTGTTTTATTTCAAAACAGTTTTGCCTTTGGCTTCCAAAGGGTTTCTGTATCTCAATTAAATGCCAAACAATCCATTACCAGTGAAAATTTGCTAGATTGCCGCGTATTTTAACAATGGATTTTTGGAGGTTATGTTGAAAAAAAAAAAAAAAGTAGCAAATGCCGTGAAATACGTTTTAATTTTTCCCCCCAGAATAACGTTGTGTTTTTCATCGGAGTGGCTGCAGCGACAACAACCCAAGAGCGACAGCGATTTGGAACTGAAACACAACAAAGTGAATTCAAATATGGGAGTTGTCAACCCTGTCTTCACTTATGAAACAAGCAGTGAAGCGAATACTTGCACAGTTAGTAGTGAAAACTCTCTCGGAGTTAACGATATACTGCAAAGTACAAATATTGTGAATGATTCCTTTAATTCGAGGGAACAAAACGCGAGCCCAGCTCAACAACCCCAAAGTCCTGTACTAAATGAAAACTTTACTGCTCAAGAGGAAACTCTGGCAGTCGAAAATAAAGTTGATATGGTGGAGAATTATTCAGGAACTAAACTTGATTCCCAAGAAAGTGTCACCAGCTTCACTGTAGAAGGACAACTGCCCACTGTACACACCGTCCCTGTCAATCTAGATCTAGCAGCTCATGATGATTCTGAAGTTCAGATATCAGCATCCTTGCCACAGTTAGCTCCTCGCAAACATTATTTGTCTGAAACATATCCACGAAGAACAAGAAGATCTAGTGCACAGCTTCAAAGAATCTATGGCATGTCCAGACTGGATGATCTTCATTTTGACCTCCCCTCAACTCCCACAAAGAACAAGAAATTGGACACAAATTTAAATCAAATTCACGGAGGTACTAATCTTGAAGCAATATTTGCCCATTATTTTTCTAAGGAAAACGGACCATCCCAATACAGGAGCAAATTACCCAGTTCTTCAACCGAATCACATTTAGAAAAAACACAACATGGCTTAGATTTTAACTCTGATCAGTCTTCTTACCTTCATGGAAACAATCAAGTTAAACAAATAAACACATTGCCCAGTTATGATACAACTGAGAGTAATCCTGTTTACTCACCCAACAATAAGAAATATCAGCATTACATCACCAGGCAGCCTAATGGTCATGGAAAACAACACTCTACACTAGGATTAAATCATAGTAGAAAGAACGGAACGCAAGATGTGGACGCTCTTACCAGGACTTTCTGTGAAGAGAAATTGGCAGCAGAGTCAGTATGCACTAAGTACACGTCTAATAGATGGCAATTGGCTTATATGTGCTTCTTCGTTCGTTTCGTGCAAACAGCTTTGCGTCAATGTATGGGTGTTGCCATCATTGGGATGACCTACGAGACAACAACCGTAATATCTCAGCCTAGGAACGGCACCAGCAACATTACAGATACCAACATCACGACAACGGTAATTTCATTTAACCGCTCTCGTCCCACCATTGTTATCGAATATTTGCAGCATTTGGAATAAGTTAACAATACTTCTATACTTATCTCTTGAAGTTCGATATTCCATGCTTATTCTATACTCAAAGTACGCTAGAAAAAAATATATATTTCTATTAAATATAACAGTTTCTGCAAATCAGCTTTCAATAAATTTAAACAAAATCTAAGCTTATATTTGGAATTATATATTCGTGCCATCTTAATTTGTCACATGTTATATGAAATCATTGTTTACTAAGCATAATAGTGACGAAATCTCATCTGATCTCCCAACAGCAGATTCCCACAATTGCCAAATACTACGAACTCACAAGAAGTCATATGCTCATTATTTCGAATTCTTTGTATGCGCCCTTTTTTTTTTATTATTATTAGGATTATATTTAGATTAAAAAAAAAGCTTTCCCTATCTTTTGAGATACAACGTTTTAAATATCATGGAAAGTAAATCATAAATGTATTCATGAATTTCTTTGAGTGACATTTTTTCCCTCACTTTACTTTTTACCCAGGAATTTTCATGGAGTTCTTTCTATGAAGGTGTCATCCAGACAGCTTTTAACGCGGGCTCTATTATCACTCCAATCATCATAGGCTACATCACGACTAGGTAGGCCTCATCCAAGCACATTTTCATGGCATCTAATTCATAATGAGACAGGATACAAAATATGAGATAGAACATCTCGAAAGAAAAAAAAAAAAAAAGAAATCCAAACTGAGATGCTGATCTTGAAAAATGAAAATATTCTATCTTGAAAGTTGACAGTCTGAAGAAAATACATTTGTACGGAAAGATTATTGAAGATGAATGCATTGTTTTCTGGGAGTTGGTGCTTAGTAATAAATGCATTAACATATTATGTTGTCGTTTCATATATACTAAACAACGATTAAACACAAAGACATTTTTGTTGAGATGTAACGCATTGTGAGCTTGCATATCACTCGAGATTTTTTTTCCTTTGGAAGGTTATCAAAGCAACCGAAGTTTAAAAAAAAAAAAAGAAATGAAAGATCACCAGATTTATAAATGGAAGCTGGATTTTTAGATGACACAAATTTGAGTATAAGCCTGACATGGCAGTCTTTTTACATCACAGTCACTGTCACGGCTGTTATAACAGTATCTCTTCACGACTAAAACAGAATTACTCAGTTCACTTACAGATGATTTTGATTTAAGAGTTATCTGCAGTGCACATGGACCGCACATTATTGAAAAAAAAAAAAAAGATAAAATGAGGCTCATCTCTAGTAAGAAATAGGCAAAAATCTCTGATTTTTTTTTTTACTGTATCTAAATTACACCTTTGACTCAGACATGGTGAATTTATCGAGTTTTATCAAAACTACTAAAACCAAAAATAACTTGAAGCAATTATGTCATGCCCGTGACCATTTATTTATTCAGCGTCACGAGTTTCCTGTCTACTGCTCATTTATATTTCCCAAGGTATGGTGGACGTCTGCTGATGACAATCTGCTTGCTGACGGGCGGTATTTTTACTGTGATTCTGCCAGTTTCCGCCCGCGCAGACCCAGCGCTCATCATTGTCCTTCGGCTGTTCTGTGGTATAGCTCTGGTAAGAAAAGTAGAACATGATGTCAGAAAAACCCGAAGGGATTTCCTTCCGGAAGTAGGTCAGGCGTTTCCCTCCGTAATTTCATCATAAACACCACTCACTACTATTATTATTTGGAGGATTTCTAGGTTCAATCGACTTTAAATTTATTATGTCTGTCACTCACAATGAAGGGTTTCAGTCGTGAAGTTCCTACCCACCTTAACAGAGTTAAGCCATGAAGTGAGGCAAACCTGAGGCCGATGCAAAGCCAAGGTCCTGAGTCGATGGAATTTCCCATTATATTGTTGAGCCCAAATGAACTACCCTAACAGGATCTGATCAAACATCTTTCAAGTCGACGAGACAGATATATCTAGATAATAAAGCTTTATTAATCTCCAAAAGGAAATCCCTATAGCTGTTGGTGGCGCATAGTATTAAGTAACGTAGCTTCACATATTCAGGCACCTAGACTGATATAGCTGAGATTTCCGACCGACGTGTCCGATTTATCGGTGACAATCTACTGACTGATAAATTTCTTCCTTCCTGTTTCGTGTAGTAATTCCATGTTAAAATTTGTACTTCAACGATAATACTTAAAACCAAAGAAAAGAGTGGGCTTTTTTGTTTTGTTTTGTTTTGTTTGTTTGTTTTCTTTTGTTTTCCTTTTGTTTTGTTATTTTTTGAAAATCATTATCTTTGATATTATTACTATAACAAGAAATTGTCTACCTTCGGATTGAAAAAACAAATGAATTTTAAAAAATAAATAAAATTCCGAACTGAGCGTGTATCTCGGGGATAGAGGAAATTCCGAAAAGGGAGGAGAAAAGAAGGAGTGGGAACGGGGGGGGGGGGGGGGGGGGGGGGAGGGGGGAGTGAATAAACTCAT
>JBCEWB010057414.1:0-13857 GCA_039654565.1 Peronia peronii
AGAATGTTTCTGCAAAATTTGGTGGTTTTGTGACTGATAGTTTGTGAGAAATTTGGGATCAAAAGTAGGTAAAAAATTCAAAATGGTGGCTGTTTATTTGCGTTTCCATGGTTACCATGAACATTTTCCACAAAAAAACA
Source organism: Peronia peronii (assembly GCA_039654565.1). Lineage (NCBI taxonomy): Eukaryota > Metazoa > Mollusca > Gastropoda > Systellommatophora > Onchidiidae > Peronia > Peronia peronii. Next base: position 141 of record JBCEWB010057414.1, read on the forward strand.
CTTAGGGTTAATGAGAAATACATTTCCCTCATGTTTATAGTGTTAAAAGAATGCTCAACTAAAAAATGTGGATTTTGGCTTTCACTGCCGACCTTGGCCTTAAGGGCATGTGCAGGCAAATAAAGGTCAAAATTTTCAATATTTGGGTCAAATTGAAAAACTTCAATTTTGCTTCTTTAGTTTATCCATTGTACATGAGACAGGATTGTGTCAGCATGAAAAAAGAAAGGAGAGCCTTCTTTTCATGTTTTTGTCTTGATTTTGAAGTTCATTCTGAGGAAAAATCTTATTTTTTCATGGATTTTCTCAAAAATTATTTTTCTGCAGAAATATCCCAACTACTTTTTTATTTTGTGCTGAATAGGATAACTTTTGCCAGGCTGTTTTGTCATCATATAACAAGATTTGTATAGAACAGTTTTATTGCTGTTTGAAATTGGAAAATTAGTGAAAAATCAATACATAAACGATCATCAAGTTGTGCCACAGAGATTGGATTACCAAATTTCAAATCCTTCTATACAAAGATGTATATAGGTCCCAAGTTGCTTCATGCCAAGTTTCAGAACGACTGACAAAAAAACAAATAAGTTATAGACAAAAAAAATGTGTGATAAAAATTCAAAATGGACGCCATTATTATTGCATAATGATGAAAAAAATTTTTTTTTGCTTCTTTGCCATGTCCTAGCAACTCAGTGAACAGGTGTCTGATGCAAAAATGTCTTCTCCTAAGAAATGGTGAAATTTTTTTTAGTAGCAGATGCTCATAATTACCACTTAGTATAAACAGAGTGCAATATGAGATGATACAAAACGGTTTTGTCTTACGAAACATACCATGATTACAAGTGATAGCAAACTGTATGACATTTCCTCCAGCACCACAAAAGCCATCGACAATGATATCACACCTGCAGCGTTCTGCTATATGGGCAGCTGTCAGTTCTGGAGTGACTGAAAACCAGCTCTCTGGAATAAACAATACAGAAAAATAATATATTAAATCTTGTCTTTACTATTGCAAAATAGTATTTGGTCAGTTTGTTGATAAAAACACTACCATGAAATTTACAGGGATGTGAGTCTGTCTACATGAATAAGTAGGAAAAGTTCCTGCAATATTCTTTGGCAATACAGTGGGCAATACAGTGATCTCCAGGGTCCCTAAGAACCTGGTTGCGAGAAGACAAAAAAAGTGGGTTCTTAGGCGGAGGGGTTCTTAGGTGGATTGAAAAGATACACAACCCTTCTGACCACAGACTGTCTTTACTACTACAATTAATTGATCGTTACCGCTAGTTAAAGATTTATCTATGCAAATAAGTACAGCCTTCTTCCCTGCATGTGTGTGTTATAATCAGATCTAGCAATTCCTGATTTTTCTTAGCATCTAATTACATCAGTTCAATACTGTCCACCATTTAAACATCGAGTGAGTTTTCACACAGCGGTATCACTGTTGAAAACATGATACTGTTATGCTGCCCTAGGGATAATCGCACAAATGACCCAAGTGTTTACAGACCGACCGAAGTAACAAAACAATTGACCAGTCAGGAGGCTAAACTTACTCCTCCTTATCCACAATGCCAATCACAAGTGCTGTCCCACGTGTTGTCAAATAAAGAAATGCTTATGGGTTGGTACACAATGTGGCTTCATTATGTAGTCACACATCAACCATCACTTCCACTCCTTTGTCTACCTGTTCTCTCCACCCTTGTCCCCATTTTACTGCACATCTAGCACTGTGTGTTTCTCTCAAGTTGACAATATGATATGAAATTACACCATAATTATTCGCATGTCTTGGCCCGACACCGGGTTCTTTGGCAGACTTTTTATTTGGGAGCGGGTTCTTAGAGGGGTAAATTATAAAGAAAAAATTCTGTTTCACAGCAGAGATGGGTTCTTAGGTGAACCGGGCTCTTAGATGGTGGGTTCTTAGATGGAGACCACTGTATGTAAAACTGAAGTATGTTAATGGTAAATGATACCAGATTTGAGGCCAACAGAGAAATTACTGACAGCCTACTGAAGTAGGAAATTTGACATCCCTGAATATACAAAACTGAAATAACTTTCAATAAAAATTCAAATTTGGAATTACTAAACTGAAATAAAGATTAAACAAAGCTTTGCAAGGGTTACTTTTGTTTTACAGAAATTCAAGGTCAGGAACACACAGGAGAGCTTTGAAAGTATTTGACTGTGTCACAATGACAGCAATTGTATTCCAGAATGATTGAGAGCTCTCAGTTGGATAGCGATACCAGAAGTTTTGTCTAGTCTTTGCCTTGCTTAAAGCAACTAAAAATTAAAGACTCATATCTTCCCAACTTCCGAATTCAAATGAAATGAGGTATTTCAAGATTGGTCATATGATCGAGAGTTTTTTGCTCACACGCTGATTTGTGTACTTGCTTTGCGTATGGCAGGCCGCTTTTGACCAATGATGAGAACTCAGGCATGTTCACAGCATGCAGACAAACCCATATGTGAGCAATTTTCCTTGGTCATGTGACCGATCTTGATAATACCTCATTGAATACTGAAAACCTACAGATATAGAGATCAAAATTAAATGCAAACAATGACACAGAAACTGCCAAACATTACTTTAAAATCCAAACAGCACCTTGACAGTTGAATATCATAACAGCTGTCCCAATACTTTTGAAACTGTTGCTGGTTTAAGCAGCATAAATCTTTTTCACATGCTCATTTTTTTTGTCTCATGCAACATAAACCACTTTCACTCGCTCTTTTTTTTTTTCTTTTTCCTGGCATTCTGAAACTTATGACTGAAAGCACCCTAGAGTTTACTTTTAGCTCTTTCAGCCTAACAGTTTAATTAGAACTTTATATGAATGATTCAAGATTGAATCATATATTTATAATGCAGAAAAAGAGTCACTCACCATGATCAAGCTTAATGCCCTCATCAAATTTTTTGAATAGATGGTATCTCTGGTACCAATATTTTGCAAGCACTGGATGCTGAGACAGATCATGATATTGCCTCTGTCTTTGAGGAGAATGGCTGGTACATGCAATGATATTTTCATTTTTCTTCCATCCAATATTTTTGGTTTTCCTCCTCTTCTTGCCAATGGCAGTTGTAATCTCCCTGGGACTGTTACGTGCCTCATCCCCAGCTTCTGATGTGGAACAAGAACTACCTGAAGACTGAAGAAAGATTTGAGAAGTTAGAGCCATCATGAGACACAGTGCAGAAGCTGAAAACTTACAGTTGAAAAGAATCACTGCGACCACTGAATTGAGTAATAAACAGGAAGCCAAACATTAAGTATATTTAAAGCCACTCAACAGATATGATACTGACAATCTATAATCAATGCTCTCTGTTCTTGTTCATTACATCTAGTGCCAAAAATGAAACATACAAGAACTCTTTTATTAATTAAATAAGTATGAGTATGCGTTTCATACCTAACCAGTATTTTAAGAAAAAATGTTCTGATCAAAAGAGACCATTTCAAAAGTATTCTTGTAAGTTACATTTTACTCCTATCATTTAGCACATGATATTTTTAAAACTGTGTGAAAGTCATGACAGCCATCCTAAAAATATTCTTGTAAACAGCTTGTTCTCAGGCTCCATTTCTAAAGAATCTCTGACAAACAGCACAGAATCAATAAAACCATCTTCAACATGTTTCACAAATGGTTTGCACCAATGCAATGTTAGGAAAAAGTGTCTTTCTCAAATATTAATATTAGATACTAATATTTTTACTACAATCTACCTCTGATTGTCCAGGCATTCTGATTGGCCTCACCTGGTTACCTCCTGCTGCAACTTGATTCTCTTTATGTTCAATGCTTTCCTGGCTTATCTCTGCATGCACAAGTGGTTCGTGTGGATCCACTCCATTGTTTTGTTCAAATGATTTTGGCACTTCCATTCCATACACATGTGGCACGTCATCATCATCAAACACTATATGTCTTGCCTTGAGAATATCTGACACAACTGTTGTATCTTGCAAAGTCCTTGGCACTCGGCCATAGTCCAGTTTCAATCGTTGTGCCTCTTTCTTGATTGATTTCCTTTTATATATGACGGTTCCATGCTGGATCTTACGTTTCATTTTTTGTCTGAAAGTAGATATACAGTGCCACTATAGATACCACTAAAGAAAAAAAAAAAACACATCTTCTACTTCATTTTGAAAGAACATAAATGCAAACATTTTAATCAAGTCATTTGTTTTTCTGTAAATAAGATAAAATGGAAACTTACAAACACTTGTTAAAACTCGAAATATTGACAGGTATCTAAATCAAAATACAGCTAGATCAGTGCCTATTCTGATTATAGTTGTAAAGGAGACTAGACCAATAAAAATGTACTAGTCAAGCCACAATGATTGCTAAAAGAGACAAGCTATGGGAGATCTGAACTATGAGGATATAATGCAAGCTTTCAACTGCTGAGAATTTATCATCAGGCAATTCAGTGGGACTTATAAAACAATATCACATCCTTGATCAGGAACAAAGTAAAAATTTACAATTATCCAATCACACATATAATGAAATCTATAAACTCTCATTACATTCAAATAATGACAAAATTAGGTAGCCTCAATAAAAATAACACTCGGAATTTCACTAATCAAAAGCGAATGAAAGGTACTCGCCAAAAAATGCCAGAGCATATACTGTCTATATTCTTGTTTTGTATGGACCACCAGTTCTACTGTGGTTTTGACAAAGAGCATTTATGCATGGCCAATTAGCACATTTACGCTTACCTCTCCCTTTGATCCATATTAACAGTAAGTCCTAACAGTTCTAGTGTTTCTGGAATACTTTTCCTTTGATCAGAGGCTGTGAAATGACCAAAAAAAAAATATATATATATTTGAACACTCTCCATTCATGCAGGTGAAACTGGCAAAATTTTTCACAAAAGAAAGGTGTCTTCATGCATTATGAAAAAAGCCTGCTCTATAAACAATAATAATATCAAAATACAATTATTATAATATTGAAATAAAACCACCACGACTCATTCATTCATTCCATGGTTATCAATTTCAGAATTATTTTACTCACACAAATATGCTAGTCATGTTACAATACATGGAACTGTGATATCATTTTCCACTTCTAATGTACACATAGTTCAACAGTCTGTACATATTACAAATATGTCTATTGATCTACATCTATCTCTTACTTCATCCACTGAAAAATAAATAAATAAATAACCATAGTAACTTCTCACAAAAAGTCATACATCAGAATACCTAGAATCTAGAACAATTCAAGAGAAATGCTTGCCTTGCTCTGACACATCTTCATCTTCAATGACATTGTTTCTGCTTGGTGAATTAACAGATCCTTTCTGAGCAGAATTATACCAGTCATTACTGTACACCTCCTGACTGTTGGCATATTCTTCATTCTGTGCTAACAAATGGTTATCCAAATGAGCGACATCAAAATCACTGTCTGGATTCTCCCTTGTCCATTCCTCAAATTTCTCCTTCACATACCACCAAATATTGTTTTGCATATCGTGATGTAGTTCCTTCAGCATGGCAATTAAATCTTCATGACTATAACCTTCCTCACTACCCTCTTTATTGTCATTATAATTGTAACACTGAGAGGAAGAGTGAGTGCAGCTGGGTCCTGCAGAATAACCATGCTCATCCATTATTGGATCATGAGTTACAGCTGATGCTGGGTCTGTATCAACCATTGATCCTTGTCCACTGTCCGCTTGTGGAAAACCACAGTCATGGTCAGTCGTGCTGTCTGGACCAACAGAGGGCTGAGATGCCTCTATTTTGATTTCCTTTACATCAATTGCATCTCCACAACTGGAGATGATAGAGTCACTGTTATTCTCAGTGCAGTATTCATGACGAGCGACATCACCGTTCATGACAGTTTCATGACAAGAATCATTTAATGAGATATTGTCTTTTTCCATACTGCTGACTTGGCCATTCATTTGATCATCCCTGGCATAATCTACATCACTAATTGATGTGCTAGTAACAGTATCATCCTTAACATTATTAGTTGGCATGTCTTCAAGGTCTGTATGGTTATCTTGAATTTGTGTGCCCACTTCCACCTCTACACCAGGAGGAATGGACCCTGCTATCTGATCATAGCAACCAGCATAGTCTGGATAACTGGAGACAAATGATCTATACACAATCAACTCTCCTTTCTCATTCCAGAAAGCAGCAAAACGTTTTCTCATCTCTTTATTAGATATCTTGGCTTTCACCTTCAGACAGATAAACAAAAGAAAATTGTAGATTAGTTAAAAATACCTTAGCATACCGAGCTTTTGAGAGAGAGAAAAAAAAAATGACAATCAAAACTATACTACTATATAAGAAATAGACCATTAATTTTGACTCTTAAGATCCTACAATAAACAAGCCAAACATTATGAAAAATTACACCAAAATGGAATTCCTCAATTCAGTTTAAAAAAAAAAAAAAAGGGGGGCAGAAAGGAAAAAATTTATTTTACATGAACATATGGTAATAGTAACAAAGTCATCAAACCTGACCTTTAGGTGCCTTTTTTGTGCCTTCTTTTGTGTGCCAAAGCTCGTGGGAAGACCCATAGTTCTCATCATTTCAGCCATGCTGCTGGACTCCCACTCATCTACTTCGTCTGTAGTGTTCTCAGCAGATTGTCTACTATAACTATCAGATTCTTCAGCTAAGTCATCAATACTGTTTTCAATAGAATGTCCATCACTATCAGAATCTTCGGCAATACTATTTTCAACAGACTGTCTATTGCTATAAGGATCCTGAGCCAGAGCCGCAGCTCCTTCCAGATACTTATACAGTCTATTTTCTTTGCTATCTACGTCTTCGTTAATACCTCCAACAGCACCACTTAACTCCCCGACATCTGAATCTCCAGAAGAACTCAGGTCAAAATTGTTCAGACCTAAGGTTGATAATCGTTTTGATAGTCTGTTTTGATCAAGCTTTAAATCTGTCTCCAGTGTCTCCTGATCAATCAGTGATTCCTCTGGAGCAATACTAGACACTTCCGAGGTAGTCAAATCTATGGTGGGATCACTAACATGTGATGCCTCATCTTCAGAAAATTGATGATTGTATTCAGGATAAAATTCCTCAACGTACTTGCATTCACTGTCAACAATTGAAGAAATAGCATTTATAATTATACTCTCATAATACCAACTGAAACAGTATTACAGTAGCTGTAGTCTCCACCCAAGAACCCACAGCCTGAGAGCCCATTCCTACTGCAAAACAGAATTTTCTCTATATAATTTACCTGCCTAAGAACCTGCTCCCAAATTAAAAATCTGCCTAAGAGCCTGGTGTTGGGCCAGAACACATGAATAATCAGGTCACATGAACTTGCTCATAATTACATGTATTTCTTTTTTGACAATATGTGGGGCACTGCCTGTGATTGACTCTGTGTATAAGGAGGAATAAGTTTAGTCTCCTGATTTGTCAGTTGTTTTCTTACTTCAGTTTGTCTGGCTTGAATCACCTGTGCAATTATTCAAGATGTAATGTAGCCATGCCATGTTTTTCATTCAACAATGACACCATCATTGACTTGAGTTTACAAGAAGCTGGGTACCATTACAGAAATTACAAATGAGGAAAAGTGGGGAGCTGTTTCATGTAATTAAAACACACACACATGACAAACAAAGCTGTCCTTTAGCTAACAAAAATGGTCACCTTATTGTAATAGACAAACAATGGTCAGATGGTCTGTGTAACCTTTCAATCTGTCTAGAAGCCCATCTGCCTAAGAGCCCACTTCTTTTGTCTCCCGGTGACCAGCTCTTAGGCGGAGATTACTGTATACAGTTTCAACAAGCTTCTTTCAGGTTAAGACTACAAATACTTCACAGAGACATTCATTGAGACCACCTAATTTGCTGGAATGACATGATTATTGAAATGATACTGTCACATAATTTTTGTATACATCTTACAAATTTCATTCATAGAAGATCTTTATTTACAATAATGAGCACAACGAATCTCCATGATTTAAAATTAAAAAATTTGCATATATGTACCATATGCCAATCTATAAATATATATTTATCATTCTTGATTCCCTGATCCATTTTCTGTTCATACTGTACCACTACAATCACTGGAACTTTGTGTATTTCTTCAATTCTAAATATATCACAAGATGAAGTACATTTACAAATAAAAATATGCTCAATCCATATTTTCCCTAATTGACTTCCCCATAATAGGTGTCTGGATGAACAATCTGAGAACATTCGCTATCATTTGATTATCTTGAGAATACTAAAAAATCTTACAAATTTCAAATCGTTCTTTGTTTTCTAATGATCACTGCCAGTGAACCAAGGACTTACTCAAGAAAACACCTTGTTATGAAAGCCTGAATTTGCTTGACATCATTGCTGTCCTCTGATAAACACATATATAATCGAAAGTCAGCAAGAGTTTGACACTGTGCCCACATCTGTAATGAAGATATAAAAATCCATGGACAAAATTATTCATACATACTTTGACATAGATCTACACTGCCGTACATTGTCTTGCATGGTTTCATGTTTTTTTTTCCTTATGATGAATTTTGAAAAATTTGCTGCAATTGCAATACAGTGGTCTCCGCTTAAGAACCCAGTCATCGGGAGACAAAAAAAGCAGGCTCTTAGGGGGACGGGTTCTCAGCCGGACTGAAAATTTATGCAACCCGTCAGACCACAGACTGTCTTCACTACTGTGATTAGACGATCGTTACCATTAGTAAAAGATTTATCTATGCAAATAAGTACTGCCTTCTTCCCTTTGTTATAATTGGATCTAGCAATTCCTGATCCTTTTTAGTCTAGAGTTGCATCAATACTGCCCAGCGTTTAAACGTCGAGTGAGTTTTCACATAACGGTATCATTGTTGAAAACATGATATTGCTAATGCTATGTTACCCTACGGATAATTGCTCTATTGACTCAAGTGTTTACAGACCGACTGAAGTAGCAAAACAACTGACCAGTCAGGAGGCTAAACTTACTCCTCCTTATCTACAGAGCCAATCCACGTGTTGTCAAATAAAGAAATGCTTACGGATTAGTCCACAATGTGACCTGATTATGCAGTCATACATCAACCATCACTTCCACTCCTTTGTCTACTTGTTCTCTCCATTCCCATTTTACAGCACATCTAACATTGTGCGTTTCTCTCAAGTGAACATCATGATGTGAAATTACACCACAAGTACTTGCATGTCTTAGCCCAACAGCGGGCTCTTAGGCGAATTTTTTACTTGCGAGTGGGCTCTTAGAGGGGTAAATTATAGAGGAAAAATTCGGTTTCGGTGCAGAGGTGGGTTCTTAGGCGGAGACCACTGTATCATAAATTCCTACTTACAAATCAATTATTAATTTGTTTGAGATATAACATTCACACTCTGAAAAATTTTTGCAGACCAGAAATGACAATAAACAAACATTGACTTGCAACACATACACAAAACATCTTACTAGATAAAAAATATTTCCATACATTCTGTGTGTTGCCTTCAAAGGTCAAGATAAATCCTATCTCAACGAACTACAAACTGACAACATGATACATTCAGATCCAGTGCTTACATTCAGGAACTACAAACTGACAACATGATACATTCAGATCCAGTGCTTTCATTCAGATCTAGTCTATGTGGGAAAATTTGCATCACTATTCTTCACTCCCAGAGTCATGAAAACCAGATCATTGTAAATCACAAATGCAGTGGGAGCCCACATCTAGATCTAGAGTCCAGGTTGCACTACCTTTTTTTTGCGGTCCCAGTCTGTTACTACTACGGTGACCCGGTACATATCGATTACTGCCTTCCAATTATATAGCAACTAGATGTGATTGCTAATTTATCTATTTGTGTTTAGTTTAGCATATGACAAAGTGATGTGACAGAGATGACAATCAATAAATTAGTACTACATGTAAATGGTGTAGATCTAGCTGTATCGTAATGCCACACTACATGATGAACAACAAAAAAAAAAAAAAAAAATGAAATGTAAAAAGAACATAACAAGACATACACAACGCCCCCTCCCTCCCTCTCCATAGTTTTCTAGCTGAGAAAGACAATGGAAGAAGTCATTATGTCACATCTTTCATTTCTTGAGGAACATGTAGATCTATGTCTCTTGCAGGAAAAAGCAGCAAGGTGTAGAAGGAAGCTATACTAAGCTTATGAATAAATATTATTTAATTTATATGTGAATATATATTGAGTAGGTCTATGTATGCTCAAAAGACGGACTAGCATATTTTGTCATTTCCTGTCATGATTTAGCTTTGGGAGCGTCAATTGCAACCGAGTGATGCAGTCACCTTTGATACGATGTCAATTGCGACCGAGTGGCGCAGTCATCCTTGATACTAGATCTATGTCAATTGCGACCGAGTGAAGAGATCAACCTTGATATTATGTCAGTTCTAATGGGGTGAAGTAGTTATCATCCCGTTCAACCTTAGTACATGGGCATCTCTGTAATCTTATTTGGTCAATTTTAAGGAAAAGATTATGTGAGGGAAAAGACTAAGTGAGAGAGAGATAGAGACAGAGTATGACAGGGGAAGGGGAAGGATACAGGTGTAAGGAGTGGGAGAGAGAAAGTGAGGGAAGAAAGAGCAGGAAGGGGGAGAGAGAGAGAGTTTTTGGAATGTGACATTGTTGCGTGCAATACATAAATCTATGTTAAATTGTAATAGGTCTAGTACTGGTATTTCGGCTCTATGGTCAATTTTTGCCAATCCAAAATTTAGGATAAAATACATTTAATAAATAAAAAAAATGAATAAAAAAAAAAATAAATACAAAGTATAATGCAAACATCTCACTAAAATTATCAGACAGGGGGACATGAACATGTGCTCTCGCTGACGATCGCTTCAAGCATGAGTCAGCAGATAACTTGCAATCGTTGATTGCCCATTGACCTATGTTTCTATGAGTTTTGGTTGACGTGACTTATTTCTCAACATAACTTGTCCATGGTTTGATCTAGATTTAGCCACAATGTAAAAGAGGCTTTACGGTAGACTGTTCTCATTTATAATCAAACGGCAGTAACAATCATTCCCCCCCCCACCCCTAAAAAAGGTTGTCTCTATTCAGACCCGAGTGGCCAGATAGGTGAATGACCGGACCGAATTTGAAAACGAATAAGCTTGTCATAAACTTTTAGCAAAAGCTTGCTCACATGTGCGCTTCCTCAGACCCAATACACCTTTCGTATAATGGGATTCAGCATGGACCTCATGACAAAGCGGTGGTTGTTTGTCTGCCAAAATTTTATAAACGAGCTCCCCTGACTCGGTCGCAACTGACCGTGCATCAAAAGAGACTGAGTCACTCTGTCACAGTTGACACTTCCTTTAGCTTTTAGTATTCTAAGCTAGCCAAAGAGTTAAAAAGCGTTTTAGCCCTTTTACATAGATATAAAGTAGGAAAAAGGAGTACGGGCTGAAGAAAATTGACTGAACAATCGTAATCATGCCCCTAGATAATTGAAAAGCCGTATTTGATATATTTTCCACTTGTCGGTAACAGTATTGATATCAGCATGAAATGAAATCAATATTTGGTGTACAGAATACTTTCTAATAGCCTTAAATGACCAAGCACAATCGTCACAATATCGATATGTGCCATTTGTATCGGGACCGCAAAAAGAAGGTAGTGCCTCTAGATCTAGACTCTCTATAATAAGAAGTGTCAATTAAAGCTAATGTAATGATTCGATAGTGGCTTCTATGTTTAACATTAGATATCCATCTTAATTTCGGTCCCTTAAAAGCATGAATGCGGATCAAATCATCAAGATGAAATGAGTTAAATGCAGCTCATATGACACAGTCAACTTGATAAACTGAACAATAATAGATCTAGATCTAAATATTATGATATTATTATATTTTATAAGTAAGTACGTGATCAAAGATTGATTCAAACGTCCATCTGACGCTAACTATGCTTTAGATCTTTGCTGAGAAATTATCTGGGAGACAATGAAAACTCCTGCCCAGGTCTTAACTTTATGACATGTTCATATTTTTACCTTTCATAATAAGCAGAATAATACCTTTACTGCATCCACCGTGCCTAGTGCTTTGCTAACACACACACACGGCCAAGCATAAACAAAGACTCTGGCAAGCATGGTTATTGGCCAGATATATTTGATCTGGTTAATTACAATATCTTTTAAATATAATATTGCCAACAGGATATAACTGTCCGGTTATCTGGTACGAAATTATTTAGGGAAACCAAATTATAACATGGCATTAATTTTAATTCATACCATATCGTGGATCGGCATGACCCACGAAATACCTTTTTCGAAATTCAGGCTGGTATTTTTTAAGGATACGCGTATCGATCTTCACATTCTCATTTCTCAACGAGCGTCAGATTTCCCCTCAAAGCGTTTCCCTTCGAATTCATTCTAGTTTTTAGGTAATTTGGTATCGATACCTCATCACAATCTCCACTTATCATTATTACGAGCAGTCGACAGCAGTTAAAATACGTGCCAGAGAAATCCGATTTTCTATACCATGCATTCTATATCTTCTTTTTCATGAATTAAACTATGGATTATTTCATAAAGGTTCCCAACTTTCCTCGCATATCAACTTAAACATGCACAGGCATTACAATAAGTAAGCATCAGTAAGCAGCCAGCAACCTTATATGAGGCCTAAGTAATATTTCAAAGAGATTGTTAAATTAATCTTAAAACTTGTTTGCCCGATAGGTGAGATAAATGAGTTCAAAACAGTGAAAAGACATAGGATGAGACTTTATGCCATAGTCCAGGCTGATCTCATCTCTTTTGAACTGCCGCTCTCAACCAATATCTCCCCTCCCCCCCCCCCCCCCCCTTCTTCGCTTTGTCTCTCGGGAACTCTTGCAGACGCCTTTGTACTGTCTTCCTATTGGACGTCTTTAAGCTCTTAGTAGAACTGCGATTTGTTGTGTTTGTTAAGCCTTTCAAACCTAAGAAAGTAGGATTACCTCGGCTTTTAGAAGTTGCCAATTTTTGCTGAGAAATTTTGTGAGTATAAATTTGGAATTGGGAAATTTTGCCCGGACAGCAGCATGCAGCCTACTCTTTCATCGATTTTCAACTGCCAACGGTTCTTTAACGTGCGTAACGTATACACAGGACCTCCGAAATATATTCGCCCTTATCCGAGAAGGCTAGACGTCGGGCTTCTGTACCCACTGGAAGTCAGGGGACCGTTGAGTCATTGAAAAAATGCGGGTTTTCGATCTTCGTGTCCTTCCATTCCCTGATGCAGGACCCGCGAGTCGATCCCGGACCGTTTTTTCCGTGAGCAGATGCCAAACCACAGTCACTGCGTCCTCCCTGATTTGACGTCATCCATTCATTTTATAAGACCAAGCCAATGCAGAGGCGTCTCTGTTCCATTGTCATCATAATGTAAGTGAATCATACGAGGCGTACGATATGCTCGTTCTTTCTGGTGGTGTCTCTCCCACATCACAACCCGTCTTCAGTGTGTCTCAAGCTCAAGTGCCGCTATTCATACCAAAAGGCGATAGATAGATAGATAGATAGATAGATAGATAGATAGATAGATAGATAGATAGATAGATAGATAGATTAGATAGAT
>JBCEWB010057425.1:0-13854 GCA_039654565.1 Peronia peronii
CTGGACCGAGTCATCTACTACCACGACTTGCCTATCACCGTCAACGTTAAGATCAACTACAACAACAGTCTCAGCTTCCCCAGTGTCACCATGTGTAACCAGAACGCTTTCAGGTAAACTAGCAGCTAGTCTTCCCTAGGTAGTTGCTACACGTTTTATATTTTGACATCCTGTTTAGGGAGAATCAAATATATTTGTACAAGTTGGACTGCATTAAAGGAAGATAAAAGTAGACACATTTCATCAATGTGCACTTTTACAGAGCATATAATACCAGTCATATCATTAATGATAGATTAGGCACGATGACAGCATTTAGAAAAGCTGTCATTTTGTGTATCCATCAGCTTTGCAAGTCGCAGAGATTTGAGAAATAGAAAGATCTGTGTTTCACCTGAAATTAAATATTCGAAATATTTTGTTTCAGAATGTAGAATGCCGTTATATTTTCATACTGAAGACAAACAGGTAATAAATACAAAAAAAAATATCATTTAATAAGAACGAACTAATTAACTAACTAACTAACTAACTAACTAACTAACTAACTAACTAACTAACTAACTAACTAACTAACTAACTAACTAAATAACTAACTAACTAACTAACTAACTAACTAACTAATTAACTAACTAACTGACTGACTAACTAACTGACTAACTCACGCACTCATTCACTCACTAACTAGCTAAAAGACTAACTAACTAACTAACTAACTAACTAACTAACTAACTAATTAGTCAACTAATTAACTGACTGACTGACTGAATGACTGACTGAATGACTGGCTAACTAATTAACTTACTAATGATCTAAATAAACAAATAAAGACCCACATTTAAATAAAAAAAAATAAACATCAATAAATACAAGAATAAAAAAGGAATTAATAGTAATAAATAGATAGATAATTAAATAAATATATTTAATGTTATGAAAAATAAAAGAATGAACAAATAGCAATAAATAAATAAATTAAATGTTATGAAAAAAAAAAGAATGAACCAATAAATGAAAGAATAAATGAATGATCGACTGACTGAATAAATGTACGAACAAATGGATGAATGAAAGAATGGATGAATGAATGAACGTATGGGTGAATAGATAGCTAGATAGGCAAAATATAAACATGAATGAACAAATAAAAAGAATCATCACAATCTTTCCCAACACTGCTTTTTTTTAAATTATGGCCCAGGTGAAAGCGAACTGAATCTGCCAAAGTTATGTTATTAAAATGGCGTTGAAACAAACTATACATAGTGCTCCTACTGGACTGAAATGTCTTAGCGCAACTGTCACATTCAATGGTAATGTTCACAATTTTTATTCATTACAACTTACAAACAATTTTTCATTTCCCACCCTTTAATGTTCTTATCTGGAATCAGTAAACGAGCATGAACTACAAAGATCGTTTATATCACTACGAAGTCAAGACTCTGTATCTCCAAGAGCAAAACATACATGTATTTCTTTCTTTTTTTTTTACAATAATTTTGTTGTAACAGGATACGAGTATGAGATAATAATGAGGTAATAATAGATAGGAGCTTCTGTTTCGGCCATGATATAGAATGGAAATAAAGCTATACGTCACAATAGAAATAAGGTAAACAGCCTCATATCTGCTGTAATCTAACACATATTGATTGCTATATTTCTGATAGGCTATATTTATGTTAACAAGATTAGATTCAACAACTTAACAACAACAATAACAATATGACAAGAACAAGAACAACAACAACAGCAACAACAACAACATCAACAACCACAAACAACAATAACAATAACAACAACAACAACAATAACAACAACAACAACAAAAGCTGGAATAGCAATAGCAAGGAAAACAGCAATCCCGCTTCATCATAAAAATCATCTTTACTGATGAAAATTAACATAAGAAAAGCCTGCTTGACCAGGGTCTCTCATCAAAGCTCAGATCACAGCTGCTAAAGTTCTATAGTTCATCTTTGTCACAATACGCTAAAAGCTGTACAGCCGCGGTCTTGGAAAGGCCAATTTGTGGTCAGGCTGACCTAATATCTTGGCTGTCAGGCTCACGTGTGACCTGTTGCTGCCATCAGCTGCAGATGACAGCCTGGGACAGATCACCGGTCACCCAACTTACCATAACGACCGTCACATTCGAGTCGTTTGCACCCCCCCCCTTTCTCCCTCACCACTTAAGCCATACCACTCCACAAAATCTCGACAAGAATCTCATTACCTTTAATAATAAATGGCCTCCGTCATCATAACTGTACAAGTTATGCTCAAACGTGGGAAGCATTGTCTGGATGTCACAGTGGGAGTGGATCTTCGAATTGCATTTTGCATTCGTTTTTCATCATCCATATGGGGCTATCTCAGGCATTATTATTTAATTCTCGTTTAGCAGCGGGATGAGACGTTTTTTATGCCCTTCTACGATCTTGACCCCTTAAATATCCCCATCAGCACTTAAGTGTGAATATTAAATAATAATAATAGAAAAATAGTTTTAAAAATATATTTTAAAACAGGATACTGGTCCTCAGGTTTTATTAAGATTAATCACAGGCTTATCTGTCTTCTCCTGGGCAAGAGCTTTGAAAAAAAAGCAACATATTTCCAGTTTGGCTAGCGGCTCCTACATGAAGGACCCATGACCAAGGGTTTTCCTTTACGGGCTTATGGGAAATAGAAATAGAAGAATCTCTGACAATTTCCAGTACTGTGACTGACTTTCTTGCGCTGTAGAGATCAACTTTCAAAGATTTTACACAGTTGGCTCAATTTTGATTCCTGAACATCACCTCACGGTTTTTTTCTTTCTGTTAACGACAAGTCTGCAGCAAAAGGCACTCTGTCCTGAAATTTCTCACAGAGCCTTAGAGGGACATCTTTGCTCTTACTCACATAGGGATACACAAAGTCACTGTGATTCTAAAGCTGCCCTTAGTGAGTGACGGTAGTTAATGGAAATTCCGTGATTTCATGTATCTGAGCTTGAACCTTCATTTTATATTATATTAAGTCTTGACAGCGCGCCGTTTGATCTAGAATACAAGTTGGGTAAAATAGGCGTTCAACTTACCTTCATCGTCATGTGCCATTTCATAAACAATTCTATATTATTTTATTTTATTTAACGCAAAATTTGGTGTTGTATTTGCAGTTATTTATTACCGAACCTGGGCCGTTTTTCTTTCTTTGCAAAGTTTATGGTATGCTATCCAGTCTCTCTTTCAAACATTTTCTTTTCTTTTCTTTTTTTACATACAATGAGATGTTATATTCCACACAATATGTCAGTATCAGTAGCAACATATTCAAGCCTCATCTTCTCATACTGTGATTTTTTCCCTCTGTCAAGATAAATTATAGTCCTTACAAAAAATTTACGTAATGAAGGAAAGAGTACGAAATCGCCAGACGAACTGTTCCCCAAGAAAAACATGCCGAGATCAAGAGTTTGTAGTTGGTAATTATTGCATTTCCGTAAAATTTATGTTTTCTTTTGAGAGAAAAATTCAAAGTGTCCTTGCAAAATTTATACTAAAGGGCAGTTGAGAAAGAGGCATATCGTGCCTAGGAGGGAGGATAGCAAAGTGCACTCAAGTTTTAATGGACATATAAACACTGCCATATAATGTAAGTCATCCTGCTCATGACATGCTCGAACATTGATCAGATACGCTTCTTTTCAGAATTCACACACCATCTCCGTAAGAACAACACGGTTCTTTCTCCACTTTTTAGGTTGAGTGAAGTTAAACACTACCCAATAAATCCATTAACCTCCTCTATGGCATGAAAAAATATCTAACTACTTTTTTCAATTTTTTCTTCAAAGTCATAATAAGAGGAGCAACAGATCAAATGAACAGAAACTAATATGAGTGCACAACACCTCAAGTCTTAATTTCTCAAAAGAAAGCAGAACGGAGTTAGAACTTTGCCTTTTATTTAAAATAATAATTTTAAAAAATCATGGTAAGTACACAGGCACCGTCACACACAGACATGAAACTGCAACAGCAGCCCAACTACTACATAACATCATGGCTCAATCCTATGTAAGTAGCTCTTCGGTGGCAGAAGTTCTTTAAAGTTATTTCACCAGACTTGACTCCTGGTTTCTCGATATGACCCAGCCTACAAGCAGGTCTCGTCCACCATGGTGCCTAATCTTTACCGACTATAATTTATTGCCGAGTTCTCTGAAGCTTAGAACCAGATACCTGAAAACCAACAAAAACAAAACAAAAACCACTGCATCTTTAGGCTTTGGTGGACATAGCGGCATCATGTAGCGTATATTATACTTATTTACTGAACCGGCAATGTATGATCAAAAGTCTTATACTCTAGGGTCACGGGGCACATGCATGCATAATATCTAAGATATCTGATATCTAATATCTTTTGTATGTGTGTTTTCCTTGTTGTTTATATCTCATGTCCTCAGAGCCTCAGCTGCCCAGGCGATCGGTCGTTACTCGCTCATCACCGACATGTTCACTGATCACATGACCTTCAACGCCAGTGACCTTGAGAGGTACAATGCCAGTGACATCACTATGGAAGAGCTGTATCGGGAAGCTGGTCATAGGAAGGAAGATCTCATTGTCAGGTCTGTGCTGTTTTTCACAAAACGCTTTTTTCATAACAGTTTAATCATCTATTTCCCCACTTCTGAGAATACTAAAGTACAACATCGACTATTTCGAGGACACTCGTCTTTCCTGACTTTAATTGGGTCACTCCGTAGTTTAACAGATCACTTAACGAAGCCATAACTTGAAGACCCATTTTATTTTCCGCCATTAATCCGTAACTATTAAAACCACAAATATTATCTTCTATTATAAAAACATTTATGACAACCGGCAGTTCTTTGTAGGTGATAAAACTGGACAAATTAGATTTGAAAAGTGTTGTTTATTATGCCGTAGAATTATGCTAGAAATTGTACACCATTACAAGCGGCTGATGGAGTGAAAGGCATAATGGCCTCTCCATTTATTCAGATCCAACTTCCAACAGTATTAGAAGCGTATATTGCAACAATTCATTCTCTAGGCTGTCCACCTTAGCTCCTCTGTTTTTTTAACTCCTAGAAATGTCAAGTAGAAACAGTTGCCAGTTGTCAGAGTTCCTATGATGGGATTAATTCACAGAATAGAAATAACAACCGTGACTGTAGATTGTATAAAATGAGTTGATTTTTGCCCTAAGCAGATTGTCTGAAAAGCAGCTCAAAAGGCGTCACAAAATAAGAACGAGCCAGTGATCAGATCAGCTTCCCGACACTTTTATGGTTAAGGGAGGCATCACAAAAATAAATCTCTATTTTCTCGTGATAGAAGCTTTCAAGAAGCTGCCGCAGTATGAGAGTAATTTCAGACCTCATGGAACACATCAATCTCTTACAATGGCTGTTTCTGTCCGCTAGTGGCCACAAAAGCATCCGAGGAGGAAGGCACTCGAAGGTTTTAGCTGCATCACGATAACACAAATGCTCACAAAGCACACGTGACTCTGGAATATTTGAAAGACAAAATAAAAAATCCCCCCCCCCTTAAAAAATCCCCGCCTTACTCAGCTCCTTGTGACTATTTCTTATTCCCGTCAGTCAAAGAGGAAATGAGAGCAAAGCGATTCACTGACAACAAAGAAGCGCTTGTTACGTTCAACAAAATAATCGAGGGGATACCTGCCGATGAGTGGAGCCGTTCCTTTGTCTCTTAGTTTAGGAGGATGTTATCGTGCATCAATGTTAATGAATAGGAGCTGTGATATTTTCAGCTCTCTAGGACCAGTATTATATTGTTAGTCCAAGAATAGAAAATGTATACCTCATAGGTATAACGAACATCAGTTCCCGAGGCTAAGCAGATGGATACGAACCAATGATGATGATAATGATGATGGTTATTGCCCCGTTGAAGAGCCAAGCGGGCTCGAAAATTTGGGTAGCGATATAATTTTATTTTATTAACGTAATTCAAAATTCTTCATATTGTTTTTCAACTTTTTTGATGTATTTGATTAGTTGCCGGTGGACAGTCGTCTAAAGTTTAAGACATTTTTCGTAGAATGATGATGATGGTGATGTTGATAATGGAACAAGGCCAGTAGTCTTTGAAAAATCTGAGATGATGTTTTATATTTGGATTACTTTACTTCGAAGAGTAAATTGACGTTGACTACATGATTCTGCACCCCTGTTATGTGTGCTTGTGCGCGAGGGTGTGTGTGTATGTGTGTGTACGGCTAAAGGGGAAAAAAGAACGATAAGGTTTGGGAAGTACTTGTTTTTTATTTTGTTCTTTTTTAAAAGATAACAGAACCGGTACATTACAGAAATATCAATGGCCAAAATAATTATGAGAAATAGAATTAGCTCTAAAAATTGTGTATACCAGTGAACAAAGCCAGGAAATTCAACAAAATTTTTCAGGTTTCTGTCTCTGTTACTCCTTCTCTGAAACACAAAATAGGGTCAGGCAGAGAGCAGAATGGATGACAGAGATAATAGCTTGACTATGAATTCATGAACATGTCCCATCAATTCTCTAATCTTAGAAAGTGAAAGTCCATTCAAAGACGATGGAAGAGAGCCAAGAAGATTATCATACACGGCTGAAGTGTGTGACCAATGACTTACTGCGCTCGTTTGTTCTTGCCTCAGACATAATACTAGACAATAACAAAACTGGCCAAATAGATATTACGTTGACATTAGGGTAACTGCTCAGAAAAGGAAATGACGACCACATTCACGGCTAAGGGTTTCATAAATATTAGAAGAAGATTATCTTTATAATTTTCACTTGCCGGCCTAGCATGCACTTGGACTGAATAAACGATTAAATTTAAAAAAAAGGAAATGAAACAGCAAAAAAAAAAAAATAATAATAATAATTATAATAATAACAATAATGATAGTTATTATTATTGGTATTAATAGTACTATAATTACTGTTATAAACTGATACTTATCTCTGCGGACAATGATAATAATAATTATTATTGTTATCATAATACCAATAACAATAACCATTATTGTTATTATGGCAATTACTATTACCTTTATTATCTGTACAGATGTGAGTGGCGAGGAGAGAAATGCGGTCCAGAGAACTTCACAGAGATTGGCACAGACCACGGCAAATGTTTCACCTTTAACTATGCAGGAGACAGCCGCAGTATGTTTGTCAATACACCAGGTGAGAGACAGGAAAACCACATAATTTTAGAAAATACGTGATATAATGCCCTTTACAATGATTCCGTTCCAGGAAATACTTAATTTCAAAGTACTGACCTTGATTAATAATACAGAATTGTCATACGAAATAAAACACTTTTCAATTTATGGTAACTCGGGAATTGGGGGGAAGTGAGTTAATTTTGTCAGAGCGGATATCGGTCAAAACTTTCAAAACACAAGGAAGATATCCATGAAAAGAAAACTAAATAATTTTTCTAAAATATATTTCTTACACTGAACGCCTGAACATCCGTGTGATGAGAAAACGAAACGAGGGGAGGCAATCAGCTCAGGATAAGCAATAGACACAATAAAATATTTTTAGTCTCCCTTGTCGAGCATGACCTTCTCGATCATTCGGCCAGGCAATGTTTCTCACCCTCTCTCTCTCTCTCTCTCTCCCTCTTGTTAAAAAGCATATGTAGCCTTCCAATCCCAAGAAAGGATTATCTGCCTAGAAGTGTCTGCCCTGATTGTCTGCCCTGTTTTCTTTGGTGAGAGCAGTTTCTTTTTTGAGGGTATAAATTAGGAATGTGAACATTTTGCAAACATACCGACGTCTCTACCTACTCTTCATTCCATTTTGAACTGCTAAGAGTACTCAGACTTGCGTAACACACACGTAACCTCCCAATTGTATTCAACCTTATTCAAAAATGCAGGACAATCAGACTTGCCTGCCAAAAAGCCAGGGGACGTTGATTCCCTGATACAATTAATGTAGGCTCCTTTCCATCCTTCGACGGTAGGATCCGAGACTCGAGCCCGCGGCCTCCACGAAGTGAGTTTATCGCCGAACAGCAGAGGCTAAACCACATGACCACAGCACCCCCTCCCCCCCCCCTCTCTCTCTCTCTTGCCCTTATTATCTCTTTCAATTCCCCCCCCCCCACCCCCCACACACACACTTCTCTATTTTTCTATTAATTTAACACACCAACATACTGCTAAATGTCTGTTCATTGCATTCTGCCCCAGGTTCCGAGGATGGTCTGTCTCTAACACTTAACATCGAGCAGTACGAGTATATGCCAGGTCCCCAGGACGCTGCTGGGGTCAAGATCTTATTGCACCATCCTCATCAGTTCCCTCAGGTCAAAGGTCTGGGCCTTGTACTACCCGCCGGCTCGCATGCCTTCATCGGGGCCAAGATGCTGGGTGTATGTCCGTGATTGTTATTATTCATTTCCAGTGTGACATTGTCGTTATATTTAAATTATCTTTGTTGGTTAACTCAAGAATCTATCTAGTTCTGAACCATCATTTATGCCGAAGGCTTCGTATGGGAAAATTTAGTGGAGATTTAAAGTATCAGTAGGGGTTTTAAATGTTGAAAAGACTGACGATTTGGTCACTGGATAAGCATGCCTTCATCAAATGTCATAGGTTATATCATTATCCTTTTAGACAACCTGTGGGGAAAGGCTGGGAATGTTATTGTTACGGATGGTGTTGGTGGACTTGAGGATGATGCTGCAGATTTGTTATGAATGTCTTTTGAAGACTATCTAGTTGCAGATGGATTCTGTTGGACCATGTTCAACGGTGGCGGGGTTAGTATTTACAAGTATTTCATGACAGTATGGAGAGCCTAAGGTGACAGAAAAACAGTACCTAAAAATAAAAATAGGGCAATCAATGGACCCTCGTTTGCTGCAAGAACTTCAGACTCCAGTCTAGTCAGCTACAGGAATAACACAGTTCTGATTGGAGAGATGGTTCTGAGAGGGTATAAACGCCATGTATCTTTGATATTCCAAACTTAGCTCTAAAGATGAAGCGATAACTACACTCTAATTATTTGAATAACTCGAAAGAGCGATAGCGACCAAAACAGATTTTAAAATGCTCCCATTCAGTCAGTTTTTCTGATGTGTTCTTGAAGTCGGATGTACAGCTAGTGTGTTTATCCATGTACAGGTGAAGAACCTGCCCGCTCCCCACGGTCAGTGCAGTTCCCCACGCTTACGTCACTTCCGGCATTACTCCGCAGAAACCTGTGACGTAGAGTGCAGAGCAAAATTGCTGAAGAAAGTCTGCGGCTGTCGTCGCCACTACATGCCGGATGAGGGTAGAAATAGCGACCAACATTTATTACACTTCAGCTCCAAGCCATTTTTTTTTCGTGACAGTACTATCATAAAATCACTTTTAGAGAGAAACGGATACTCATAACATCATCCAAGCACATAATATTACTGCTTAATGGCCAGATTCACAAAAAAGCGAGCAAATCGATATCATGTATATATATATTCATGTATACGTTAATTTTATAGAACCCTATCTAAACTCCATACACTTGTAATTTTCTCTAGCGACATCAGTGACACTTTAAGACAACTAGGTATTAAAAGTGAATACATACCTGTTGCTTTAGTCATCTATTATCATTGAATCCCCTGACAAGTTCTTAACTGAAAGCTTATGAGACAACAATCAACTATTAATTATACTAGTAATGTTCTCGATGCCGATACTTTTTATACAGTGTTAATACTAAGAATTTGAACCATCACTTCGGCCGTTATGCTGATAAATATCACCACAGAAATGAAAGAGCCATCAACATCCTTTACCATCCTCACAACAGCTGCTAGCCCTTTAAACCACCACGCCCACAAGATCAATCATCATCATATCTTCTAGAACTTCTTCCGTGCTTTAGGTTTATGATCGTTAAGGTTGCTATCACCACCAGTCTACAGCCTTTAACTACATCTGCAGTATTAAGTCAGCATGTTATACTGCTCAGCAATATCTAAGCACGCCAGTTATTAACAGATTATTCTATATAGAACATAGTTAATTCGAAGTGCCCTAAAATTCTATGACGTTTTTGATATCTTTATCAGTTGTTATACTGGTACATCAAATACTGCATTTAATTCCCATATCTGGCAATTCCCGTATCCAACATTCTGTTTCTTAATCCCAGAGATCATCTGTGCCAGCATTAACAGATTGAGACTGCCATTGATAATTAGACAGAAAGATATTTAGAATGCCCAGTGTAGTCATTGCCTTCATGTATCCTGTCTGCCGCTATTTCACTGGGTAGTCTGCTACGATTTATGTACTAAATATGTACGTCTGCAAAATTAGGCAATTGTCATGAGCGTAGCACGGCCAATAGAAACTCTAATTATTCGGGCATTGTTCATTGTTGTTAATTTTACATCCCGTGGCCTGAAATGTTAACTGATATCGTGTCTACATTTGCTCGTTCCATGCAGCGACTCCTGTGTGTACACTGAGAGAACTGTATGAGTGTTACAAGCCAAATATCAGTAAGTCCAAATGTGATTGTACATGGCTGTATGTTTTCCTGCTATCAACGTCATGATTAAAGTCTACACTCGATGAGTGTTAAACCTGGAATTTCGCCCCCCCCCCAATCCGTCCCCTGTTTGACTCTAAAACAACAATCGTCTCCTAACATGACTACATTAATACATAATATGTCATCTTTCTTTTCTAAGTAGGTTTTGATATCTTTATGTATTTAATTTTTAAACAAAGCTCAAATTTCACTTTCAGGGCAATGTTAGATTCGCCAAGACCTAACCCATTTATAGATATGAAAGAGGAAAATAAGTGTCTGCACGTTTTTATCAGTGGATACTATACAGCATCGTCTGTTGATCTTTTACAATACAGATACTTTAAATATAGTTTTATTAAGTTTTGTCCAGCTCCAAAAAATTGTTAATGATGAATAAATAACTGAACAGTTCATAACTCATAGTCGCTGTTGTAATGAAGGCCTGTAGTCTTTAACCCTTTAGGCGGGACTGGTGTCAACAGAAACTGCTCGAGCGCTTAAAATTCTATTACACTTTTCTCCAGTTCCGTGACAAGCTATCAGTCCTATCGCTAATAGCAACCCTTTTTTTCATGCTGTGAATCTAATATTAAGAATTCCTTAAGACATCAATAAAATTTAGATTTTTGCAGTAGTATTTATAAAACCAGAAATGACTAAATTGTCTTATCCCGCCAATCAATCACCTTGTTCCGTGACATATTGTCCTATCCAATTTGTCCCTTCTTCAAGAAATTGCCAGCACATTGGGATGGGAATTAATATTCAAGAATTATACTGTCCTGATAGACAATTTTATTAACAAGCGATTTCCGTCAGGGTGTTCTGTTTAGATATCAATGAAATACACGATTTATTTATGCCTAAAGATGACAACAGATTGTTTATGTCCACATTGTGTATTTCATTATTTGAAAAAAAAAGGAAAAAATCATTTTGGGATGGGTTCTTGGCCAGATCGACGCTTGACAATAGTCAGATCAGTATATTTTTACTATAAGCCCGGAGTGGGGAATATTTTCTAGTCGGACATATCTTTACAGCCTTAGTTTACTTATATTTAGGCCAATAAGTTTTATTTATTGTTCGATTAGTCCAAGAAGTCATAGAAAAGAGATCTGCACTGTGAACGCTACTAATGGTACTCTAAATAACTATCTGATTTGCCTTTATCTCTGTATCACAATCAGTCAGTTATGACAATAATGCTGTTTTTGTGACATATTAAGCAGCCTTTTGAACTTAAGTTATCTTTTTGTTAAATTTGAGAGGGTTTCATGTTTTGCATTGTTGCGACATTTTTTCTCCCTTACCGACAAAACTTGCACATTCTATTCAACTCAGTGCTAACGTTTCCTTGGCAGATCAGATCCGTAGCATGGTGAGGTCTCACTGTGACTGCCCGGTGCCTTGTGAAATCCTGGTCTTCAATACCGACGTCTCCTACGCCAACACCTCGCCACTGGCCGCCCACAGATTCCTGGCTTACGTCAACCGCAGCGCCCTGGAGGCCAGCTATGACGTAGCTCGTGACGTCACTCACCGTTTCCAGGAGGAGAAGCGAGATCTGTTATCCCAACTGACGGGTGAGTTAATGAGCTAAAACTGGGACTTTTCTGTTCAATAACCATACATGTGGTCAGATACGAAGTAGCTGCAGTCACAGAGAATGGTCGAGTAAAAGTGGCCCATTGCTTCGTTAAACTATTTACAGCTCCAGCCAGGATTTCACACATGGATTGAATCTTGATTGGGATTTCCGTTTTTTATTTTTACAACGCGTCAGTATAATAATAATTATGGCCAAATTGTAGCAAGCACAGTTTGATATAAAAACTTGATATTGCTTAATTATCAAAGTAACAGAAGAGAACCCACGGCCTTCTTCGGAGATTATTCAGATGTAGGTCTAATCGATATTTTCCTGTGACTCGAAACATATGGCAATCGTGTGCACCCCAATGTTGGTATTTTGGATTGTTAAACTGAATGTTACTCAAAGAAAACAAGATTGGTGTTTTGAACGCGCCATTCTATCGAACATATAATTCGGATCAAACACTCTCGCGAGTTTACTATTCAATTATTGTCGCCTTTCTAGAATAACGCCAGACATAGTAAGCTTTGTTCGGATTTATGTAAGCAGAAACAATGCAACAATGTTGTGTGCCAAATTTCATGTAGCAGTTCAGCAGTTTTCCAGTCCATAAGCCTTTTATGAATTTGTTGCAAATATTTAGCATAGATACTGGCAGAAAACTGAGTTATTGCCGAACTGCTTGCAGGTGATAGAGAAAACCATAGCCTAATGAAAGTGTAGTTGTGGGATTACATAATCGTTACACAGTCATCCAAAATATAAACAAACGTGCTAGCTCTGGTCCCATGTCTCGGGCCTTCCGTCAATTCATTGTTTTGCAGTGTTATCCGCTGCTTCATTTCATACGCTGTACTCTCTAGAGCCCTTTACACTCTTTAAAATACAACATTACCTAGAAATATCATACGGTTTCAACAATTTACAATGACGCCTCTGTTAGCTTTTGCTTTCAACAATCTCTTGATATAATGAGATTCCTTTCTCTCAGGATCTTGTAAATTTCTCTCTCTTCTTTATGACACACTGGATTGTAGTCGCTTTAACTATGCCACGTTGCAAATTCTTTTTAGTGGGGAAAAAATTAACGCAAATTCCTTGATGGGGGCATTTAATCCTTCACCCATTGTGATTTTTATATATATTTAAGTTCGAAACTTTCTGTCCTCTCTAATCCTATTTGTATGAAATAAAAAAAAAAAAAAAAAGCCATGCCAGTGACAAAGAATGACACAACAGGCAGATTGATATTGAGACAACAATGTTAGAAATAAAGACCGAAGAAACAGAGACCTAGAAGATTATTTTTATAATGAAAGGAAGTTACAATTACTGTGGCGATGATCATCATATGCATTTACCCATAAAAAACGTTATTTTTGCTTTGTTTATTAAGTTTTTGTATACTATGTGGAATTCTAGATGATCTGGAGAAACAGCTGACCAAAGTCCGAGAACTCTTGGTCACTGACATCGAGGATCGTCTACAGAGTCAGAAAAAGACACTTGACCGAGAGAATAAAGCCTTGCGCAAGGTAAATAACGTATTCTTATAAAATCCTCCATTTCTAGACAGATAGATAGTTAGATAGAAAGACAGACAGATAGATAGACAGATAGATAGATAGATAGATAGATAGATAGATAGATAGATAGATAGAT
>JBCEWB010057436.1:0-13854 GCA_039654565.1 Peronia peronii
ATAGATAGATGGATGGATGGATGGATGGGTGGATGGATGGATGGATGGATGGATGGATGGATGGATGGATGGATGGACGGGAGGACGGACGGAAGACAGAGTGGCGGACATATGGATATTCGGACGGAGGGAGGGAGCGTGGATGAAAAGGTGGATGAATATCTGAGGGATAGTAGTAACAAAGAAAGAAAGAAAGTATCGAAGAGACGAACGAGGAAACGAAGGATCGAAGTGATGAACATGTTTTACTCACTTTTTTGTTCCTGGCGAAGTTTTTCCTTGATCAAACTCATCTTTGAAATGATATGAATGGGATGTCTTTGATCTTTTTTCCTTGTAACTCACAATATTTGTTTGATTGACATCGAGACTCGAAATCTCACATTTATTTAATGTTAGATATTAACACATCTCAGCGAGTGCTGTAGCTCTAGCCAGGTCTCAAGCCGTGATAAACATTCTTGTGTAGAAAGTAAACACGATCTCTGTTCGAATTAGAATTCACCGAGGGTGCCAAATGGCACAGTCAGTTAAATTTTCGAATCTGAACAGCTACAAATAAATCAATGGAAACTTGAAAATCCTATTTCTGGCGGACACTGAGTAATGAAAGATATGCGTTACGTTGTAATGAAAAGCAATCACACAATGCCCAGTCCAACATGAAGAAAGGGACCATGTTTGAACCTTGCATCTTTTCACACGAATAACTGAACTCATGAGGAGTCCATGAGAAGAACTGTCATAATCACAAATTATGTTCTATTGAAATTAGATCTACATTGTATTCTCCTTGCCCTCTATCTTGCTCCATCCCATCCTTCCTACAGAAGCATCTTTTCGATAAACCATTAAGGTCAAGCTAAGAAGCATTCTTCAGTTCCTAATTCTTAACTTAAAACTGTGTCTTCATCTTTAAAGTTAGGATTTTCCTTAATTCACAAGGAGGGACTATTCCCACTCCTTCTCTGGATCCCTCGTATCTTTTATAAAGCTGGGCATTTTACTTACACTGGTTTTCACTTAAATTCCACGACTACTGCAATTCTATGTACACAGAATACCATGCCACGATTACAGATAGACAGATAGATAGATAAATAGATAAATAAATCAATAGATAATAAATAAATTAATAAAGAAGTGATAAATATACAATGAATAAATAAATAATAAACAAATAAATAAATATCATCATTTTCCACTCCAGAATGGGATGAAATAAAATCTGATGAATGATTCCGAATTCAGTCAACCTTATGCTCTTTTGAATACTGATCGTTTGACAGGTTTCACTGAATCTTAAGCTATAAGATCAATGCAAACTGGAGTTTTGCTTAGCCCTAATGATTACCTCAATTTCCTGTCGTCTCTCTGAAACCAAGCTAAAATAATGGTCTCTAACTGGCACGATATTATCAAGCTTAGAGAAGAAAAATACATCCCTTGTCTATAAACCTCTTTATTTTCTTCGGTAAAAGTTTCAGGATATATAGAAGTCTAGATTTAATCCGATTGACTCCAATTAAAAAGACGCACGTCTTCCAATAATCTAGAATAGCCATATGATATGACAACAATTATGCTGGCATGGCGCAAGTATTATATGTCACGTTCTATATACGTCTTTCAACCTCCTGCTGGAGGTTATCTGGAGACGCAAGTATTACCAGAGATAGCAAATTATTCGAAACAATCTTGTCACAGGAACCACAGGGCATTCAATAGTAATGTGTAAATACATACACTGTCCTATATGCTGTCATGGAAATATACTGCCAATGACACACTCCATGCTGGCGTCCCTCGAGGACACAGCAGCGGCACAGACATCCACTTAATGAAGGCAAACAGAATTCCTGTGACACCAGACACCGCACGAACTGTGGGCGGTTTTCACTCTTCACGTCCGTACTTTTTTTTTTAATATGGTACGTCGGATTTTTTCACTGTAACAACTGAACATTTTAATTATGTGAATAAGATCTAGGAAATTTTACTAGTAGTTTATAGTAGCAAAACATTTAGAGAGGGTCCTACGGCCAAAATTAAGTCAAATTTGAGAGCCCATTTGGAAAGGGACACACAGCTTGTGTAAAATAAATGAATTAGTAAGATTGCACATTTTCATCCCAAACAACGTACATCGTTTTCTAAGCACACGCACTGCTACTGAAAATGCCCCGTGTGGATGAAGCAATGCAGGGCCTTACAGCAAACTGTCAGGAACGTCGACTAGAGGGCAGCCCTAATGAGATTAACACATTAGCGTCTAGGCGTAGATATGAAAAAGACATGATCTTGCCTCAGCTGGGCTAATAATCTTCTCTGCCTGTTTGCACACACCTCTAATGACTTTTGTGACTTCATTAACTTTCACCAGTTGGACAAGTCCTCGAACAAAATGGATTTTATGAAAAAGCAAAGCAAAGCAAACAATGCACATGTGACAGCCGTCAGGCCACAGACCGTTAGGCAAGAATGCACACGTGCATCTGCAGCAGATTCCGGCCAATCATAATGCACGCGAA
This sequence comes from Peronia peronii, assembly GCA_039654565.1. Lineage (NCBI taxonomy): Eukaryota > Metazoa > Mollusca > Gastropoda > Systellommatophora > Onchidiidae > Peronia > Peronia peronii. The sequence goes on from JBCEWB010057436.1 coordinate 2,532, forward strand.
GACTGACCACCAGCCACTCCCCAATCTCATCTACCTTTATGTCGTCTTCACACTGTTGCCAATCCCTCAATGAGGAAGCCGCCATTTCCGTCTTCATGTGGATAGTAGACAGACGACGTGTTTTTTTTTAATTCTCCACACTTAAATAGCACGTGAAGTCACGTCTAGCCGATATTATTATATTAACGGAATGGTTCATTAACTACATGGCTTTGAGCTTTAATTTTGAAGCGATGGAGGTACGAGAACATGACTTGTAAAGACATGGCATATTTCACCGTATCTAAACAAAAATTAAAAGCGTATGCCTTGTGAAAACTTCACAGTGTGACGTAAGCGGTTGACTGCTGGTTATAAACCAATGCTGTTCCACCAATGTGAAATATCTATACTATAAATCTGCAACAAAACCCATAAAAGGCCTATGAACTCGACAACTACTGAATGCATCCATATGAAATTCGGCACACAACATTGTTGAATAAAGATCTGTGTTTCTACTTACATAAAGCCGAAAAAAGCTTACTATGTTTGACGCTTTTCTGAAAAAAAAAAAAAAACGATAACAATTGAATAGTAAACTCGCGTGAGTGTTTGATCCGAATTGTATGTTCGATAGTATGACGCGGTCAAGACACCAAACACGATGTCGTTTTCTTTGAGTAACATTTAATCACCCAAAACACCAACGTCGAGGTGCGCACGCTTCCAAACACTTTGAGTCGATGGCAGTATCCGTTTGACCTGTATTGTAGAAAATCTCCCTCGAAGGTCGTCAACCAAGCGAGGGCCCAAAAGTCAAACTGAGAAGAAATTTTATATTAACATAATGTGAGCATTTCCTTAAACTGTACTTGAGGCAAAAAACCATTCCGCTAGTGCCTCCTCCCTGGCTGAATGTTTCTTTATGACATCCAACTTCCAGGAGGTGACGGCCTGTAGAGCCTCTGCATCATTAGTTACGTGGGAAGGGAAGGGAGGGGAGGGGAGGGAGCGGCCTATAAGTGGTTGACCTGCAGTAATTAGGAATGTATTAGTGCCCAGTAGCAGCTCGAACCAGCAATACCGACGGAGTGCCAAGGGCACGGCCACCGTGCTCTCAGTTAACAGCACACAGACAAATAAACAAACAAACAAACAAACAACGACACACTGTATGTCCTTCGTCGATCGTCTACTGGTTCATTCACCATTCAGTTAGTGAGCCCCCCCCCCCCCTCTCCCACTTATATGAACTGCCGCGTCTCTCGTAGTACGGTTATGGATTACTGATGCCATGTAATTGCCTCATAAACAATTCTGGTGCTCACTTGTGCCAAACCGGATTCGAGACTGTACTAGCCCCAAACAGGAAATAACAACACAGGAAAAAGCATCAATTAAAAATATAATAAAATAACATGAACGGATTTCTTTTAAAATGTCAGGTAGGTCTACCATTGGCAGACGAAAATAGAGGTCTTTCTGTTGTTGTTGTTGTTGTTGTTGTTTTTAATTATTATTCGGTTTTTCTTAAGCATGCAAACCTCTGCCCCCGTGCCAATCTGATGTCAATGCGCGCGATCCATATGACATAATCCTAAGTCTTACTAGTCAATGTGTTCTGGTCACCGTCGCTTTGATTGTTTGTACAACTACCCCAGTTTAATATTATTTACTACTGTTAATTTCTTTCGCCAGCAGATCAAATTAGTGACAACGTATAAACAGACCAGGCTTAAATACAATCAATTAAAATTATCACAGGTTGTAAACACACCATGCATATTTCGGCAGCATATAATGCACTACTCCTGCTTTGGCGAACTTTTATAGTTTATTTCTAGACGCACAGCATTCAGTCCGGGCTATCAATCCAATTGAATTTGTTGGCAAAAGTTCGACGGGTGTGCTGAGGTCTGTGTTGAGATTTCGAGGTTCCTGTGTTGATACTTGCAGATCTAATTTCACGACAAAGATCGAACCAGATGGCTAAGGGAAGGGCGGGGGCTGTAGTAGACATTAGACGTTGAAAACAACTGGCTGTGCCAATCACTCTGCATCCAGTGGCAACAGATACTGAAAGGTAAGGATGCATTTGCCGTCTGTGTCAAGCAATTACGTGAATAAGGTGAGTGCAATTTGGAGAACTGTAAACATTTCCACAGGAACAAGTAATCAACAGGAGCATTGCTCTCTTTGTGTGACTGACATGCATTGGATGTTGAAAACTCACTTCAATCTATTATATTTACATCTATCTCCGGGAAATTCTGTTCCGCCAAAGCAGTCAGTCCTCTGTTGCGAGGCAAATATTTCTAGCAGGTGACAATGAGCAGTTTTTTTTTGGTTTTTTTTCCGCCTTTCAATCCTGAGATAATAGGATTACCTCGGCTTCAAGTAACTACCTGATTTTGGTGAGAATTTTTGTGGGTAGAAATTTGGAATTTGAAAATTTTGCCCGGACAACGGCACGCACCCTACTCTTTCATCGATTTTGAACTGCCAAGGGTTCTATAACGTGCGTAACGTACACACGGAACCTCCCGAAATATATTAGCTCTTATCCGAGAAGGGTAAACGTCGGGCTTCCCTACCCAGCGGAAGCCAAAGGACCCTTGAGTCACTGAAAACATGCAGGTTTTTCGATCTTTGTGTCCTTCCATTCCCCCAATGGAAGGACCTGCGAGTCGAGCCCGGCCAGAACTCGCAACTTCACCAACGTGAGTTGTTTTCACCCGAAGCAGACGCCAAACCACAGAGCCACTGCGTCCCCGCAAGCAGTTTTCTGTTGCGAGGGAAATACTTGCATTCTAGCAGGTGACAAAGGGCAGTGAGTCCAACATGGAAAAGAGAACGGAGTCGAGGTACATAGACCCTGACTAGGAATATGTGATGAAGAAAAACACTTTAACCCTTCACCTCCTATGAATTTCAGAAAGAATAACCAGTTCGGGAATTTATGATACATTAAGGCAAAAACAAAGTGAACATTTCACTCATTCCCCCCCCCCCCCCCCTTTCCCTCCCCGCAAAATTATCTCCACCTAACTTTCAAAATTGTACAGCCAGAGAAATGATTTTCTAAACTCAGTTCTATTTTATTTTCCTGTAATTTTTTTTTTTGTTTCTCTTTCTTTCTTTCCTTGTCTTTTGTCTTTCTTTCTGTTCCCCTACTCTCTCTCTCTCTCTCTCTGTCTTTCGTTCTTTCTTTGGTGATGTAATTTTCCTTAATGCAAACTGTAGAGAACAAGTAAATGAAGGTGAAAGTCATAGGAATCTGAGTAGTTTATGAGATAAAAGAGCATATTACCATATTATGACATTTAAGAATGAACAATATCATCGTACAAAGATCTTCTCAAAGGTTACAAAATTTAGTGCTCGCTTTGAGTAACAGACGTACTACTATTTGCTAAACACACACACACACACACACACACACACACACACACACACACACACACACACACACACACACACACACACACACAAACGGCCCTATGTCCTTGAGGACTAAATATATTTCACACCTCCATTTTTTTCTCTGTTTCTGTCTTCCATTTCCCCTTAGAATACTACTCTTCTGTCATTTCCAGCCTTTCTCTTTTGTGTCACATTCCAGAAGGCGAAACCTGGGGTGAGTGACTGAATTCAGCCTAGCTGGCCTGAGCGTGAGGTGATAGGAGCAAGAAATTACTCTGGAACTGTGGCTGTGTTGGGCTGTGTGGTGTGGGTGTGTTTTGGGGGGGGGGGGGTTGAGGCTGAATGTAACACTGTTGAAAAAAGGGGTGTATTTTTTGACACATCGAGGTTGTTTCATTGATCTTAGACAGCTCTCCGCCGGGTGCTTTTCTCTCTATTCCCCCTTTTCTTTCTCTCAGATTTCTCCCTCTCCTTCTTTCTCCACTCTTTTTTTTTTACTCTCCCTTTCTACCTGCCCATCTCTCACTTTCTTTCTATCTCTCTCAATCTCTGCCCCCGTGTCCTTTATTCAACTCTTGTTCCATCTCTCCCACTCCGGTTAGATGTCTCTGTCTATCTGCCTCCCCTTCTTTGCGTGTGTCATTCCTCTCCCCTTCCCCCTCCACTTTCAACATCTCCATCTCTCTCCCTCATTCTCTCTCTTTTCTCTGTACATGCGTTTCATCCCCCCCTTCCTCCCCCCATCCAGTTCCCCTTCCCATTCCCCGCATCAGCAACCATATAAATATATACTGTCTTTTTGTCTGTCTATCTATCTGTCTGTCTGTCTCTCTCTTTCTCTATCTATCTCTCTCTCTCTTGCCCCCATTAATCCCCAGGAGAACGATCGAAGGAGACCTGCAGCCTTTGGTTCGTTTCATCGTGAATACTTGCCAAATTTCCGCTGGCAAGGGTGGAGGTGGAGTGTGGCTGACAGAGGTGAAACGTCTACAGCAGAGGCATCAGAGGAAATAAATATTAGACTGCTTTGAATCTCATCACCAAGATGATCTGATATATACATGTATATTTTTATATTGTAATTGACATTTATATATATTTGTATGTATATATTATATATAAATGGTTATCTTTGATGAGAGCAACTGCGATGAGTAAGAGAGTGATGAGGGCCAGGCTGATAGTTCTGCTGCAGATATAAGGTTTTGTTCACATTCTCTGCTTGTCCCTTCTACTTTTACTTTTCCCCCGAGCTCTCTCCACCGATCTCCCTTGCACTTCCTCGGTCTCCTTTTAATAAAAATGAATAGCACAGGGATGTCAATTTGTTTTCATTAACACCAAAAAAAAAAAAAAAATGTTTCACATTCTATGTTGGCACACATTCTGTTTGCAGTAGTAAGCAAAACATTTTTTTTTTTTTCAAGCAAAAAAAAAAAAAAAAGTTGAAAAGCTCGGAGCAAGTAAGGAATTTATAATAGGTTCTAGCCAAAGAATACCAAAAACCAAGGAAAAATATTTTTAAAATAATTTAAAAAACACCAGATATTTTAAAATTGGCTGACATCCATAGGCTACCTCTTGCATTTGTGCTTTCTGGAGCAACAGGATATCAACTGCCTTGTTTGTGCCTCTTAAAAGTAATCGATCTTATCCCTTGAGCCTGTGGTACATCGTGCTTCAGGAGGTATAAAGTATACAGGTTGTAGGCTTTTCTTTGTCAATTGCAGAACAGACGCCGATAAGTGACTATGCTATTATTATACACACAAAAGCCGCAGGGACAGGACATCGAATACACTGCAAATTCATTGACGTTCTACGTCTCTTCCTTATGATCTTTTTTCCCCTCCTGCTCTCCTTCTTTCTCTTTCCTAGGACAAATACATCATACATCGAGATCTGTCTAATACTGTTACTACTACCACTAATGAATTTCCGTCTTTAGTCCTAGCTAAATTCTCTTCCGCCGACCTCTGTCTATTTCTTTGTGCATATCAAGTATGGCCGTGATATACTTCCCTTCCACTCAGGTGTCAGCCAGAAAGCAAGACTTATTGTCCTCAATCAATAGACAAACGAATGTCACACTATTGCTGCTGTGTACGCAGAGTTCACAGGCCATTTGACTTCACTCGAGAAGTTACTCGGGTAAGTTAACTTTCTGAGACTTAGTCTGAACCTATTATGACCCTTTTACTCAAGCTCCTGGGCGATTTGGACTTACTTATTATACACGTTTTAAAACAAATGACATCGGCTGTTAAGACTGAGCGACGAAGACAAAACTTAAATATATCATAATGCCATGTGGTCTTGTTGGTCCTTGTGTCAGTTGTTAGACGTTGCAAGAGTTTTACTTGCCACCTATGTACCAGTTCTGGTTCAATAGTAGAACACAAGATTTCGGAAAAACCCGACGCATAAGTACGTCAGGCGTTTTGCTACGTCATTAAATCATTAAAACTACTCACAACTACTGTTACTTGGAGGTCATCTAGGTTCAATAGGCTCACAGCGAAAAATTTTAGTCACAAATTTCCTGTCCATCGTAACAGGATCAAGCCAAGAAGTGAGGCAAATATACAGCAAGGCAAGGCCAAGGACATGGGTCGATGGAATTTCCCGAAATATTGGTGAACTCCATTGAGGGAAACAAAGTAAAAAGTATATTTTAACTTGTCAGCAAACTTGAAAATAGCTTGTTTTTGCTATAGACTAAACTGCAGTCAATATTTAGGTTTAACATACAGTCTGGATTTTAAAGAATCGCTAGCGTCAATTGAAACAAAAGTTTCCTAAAAGGAGTTGGGCAATATCGGACCTATTCGTTTTCGTCAGAGTATGCGCCCCACATTATTTTATACACTTCGGCTGGAATGCAAAGAATGGTGCAATTGTTATTGATTGCTACCAGTGTATGCGGGTAATTATCATACGTGCTGGCACAGTAATGACAGTGTGTTGGGCCCAGCTCTAGATCTGTGTATCATTTGACAAAAAAAGAGAAAGCTATGAGCTATGATAAACATAAAATCTCATCATTATGATACATTCTGTATAGCCTACTAAGCTTAGGTTATAGATGCAGGTCAACAACAGAAAGGCAAAACATTGTAATGTAGTTGCTGTCATATTTAGTCTACTAGCGGAAAACAAAAGAAATTGAAAAAAAAAGAAGGGGGGGGGGGATAAAACAATGTTGCACAATAATAGACACAAATGAAAAAAACGAATATATAAATATAACAAACAAGTAAATAAATAAATCAATAGAATATAATCTGTAGCATGATTCATTCTGAAAATACACTTTCACACAAGAATATGCACAAGAGAAATGAAAAGGGTATGGGCATATTTATAGCCCTTCTACTAACGTACAAATCCATACCAGAAAAAGGGATATATTGAAATGTTTACCGTAGCTCATGGCTTTACTCTCTGCCCGAACTAATCGATCTAGAGATATAAAAACAGGCCATGCAGTGAGAGCAATGCAACAAGGGCACAGATGTGATTAACAAAACACAGCTACAAGTCACAACTCTGACACGAGTACATGGAGAAAATAAAATCAAGCTATTGCAGAAATGATAAATATGATGATGATATATGATGATGATGAATGATGATGGTGATAATGATGAATGATGATGATGATGATGATAATAATAATAGTGGTGGTGATAGTGTGATGGTGGGGGTGACAGCGAATATATTTATCCCAAAGAAAAGAATTAAAATAATGGTGTTATTGATTATCCTGAAGACGACAAGCTTTAACAAAGGCACCTAAATGAGGAAATGGCAATGTAGATGTCAACGAAAGAAAGAAAGACAGATAGACAGACAGACACACAGACAGACGGACGGACAGACGGACAGACAGAAAGAAAAAGAAAAAAGACAGACAGACGGACAGACAGACAGAAAGGCAGAAAGAAAGACAGAACGAATGAAAGACAGACAGAACGAATGAAAGACAGACAGAAAGATAGGCAAACAGAAAGAAGGAAGAAAGAAAGACAAAGAAAGAAAGAAAAGAAAGAAAGAAAGACAGAAAGAAAGAAAAAAGAAAAGAAAGACCTCGAACTGATCATCAGTGTAAAAACTGCATAATTTTGCATCTTGGACCATCACGCTCCCGAATTCATTAAATCAACCATAATTATTATGATGAAGTCACCCTTTAGTAAATACCGTTCTCACATTGAGCACCAAGCAGTTTTATACTGCCAGGACATAATCTAAAAACACACACAGACAAACCACAACATCTACACCGTGTGGGGTGGCGTTTTTTGAGAACAACCTCGATGGACTCATGGGTTCATATTGACAGACCAATACCCATCAACACCTTGTCCATCACCGAGAAATCATCTCCATTCATCTCCCATGTGGCTATTTCTGATAGATTACCACATGAAATATGGCAACCTCCATAGTTTCGTCAATTAATCGCATTGGGCAGTGACCTTTCCGCCGTTTAGCTTTTTTCCATCTCTCTCCAGTAGCCTTTCTCTCTTCTTCTCTCCATATCTAAACCCTTTTTCTCTATCTTTAGAGCTTTTCCACACAGGAATCTTATACTTGCTCAATGCTGGTGTGGAACATCTTTTCTGTATTTACTATCTATTTGTTGTTGTTTTTATGTTGTTGCTATCGTCGTTGTTGCTGCTGCTGTTGTTTTAACTCATGGCTGTTAGACTCAGATTCATATTGTATTTAATTTGTGATTTTACAGCATTTCTGTTGTTTTCACTGCCCTAATCTGATTGCTTACATTTATTTGTCTCTGTGTTTTTTTTCTTCTCTCTCTCTCCTCTCTCCCTCTTTTCTCTTTCTCTTCCCCCCTTCATTTGTTTTTCGTCCTCTCCCATACTAGTTCTCTCTTCCCTGTCTCTTTCTCTTCACATCATCTCTCTTCTTGTCTTTCTCCCATCTGTCTACTTCTTTCCCACAGCTATTCCACATTTACGTGGCTTCCCTCAACTGTTTTTGGTTCCCTCTAAAAGAACAGTAAGAGGACCATCGTATATGCTTTCAGTTTGTCCTTTAAAGATGCCTCAGCATCAACTTCGATACCGATTACTACAAAATCACTGCTGTACGACAAAAACAGGGTACAAGGCAATCATCAGTAATATGAAATCGACACAATATATTATTTGCACTGATATAAAAGCGTCGGCAAGAAAACCAGGATGCTTAGACACAAATATACATACAAACAAACACAAGCACACATCAGACTCACTGATACTACAAACAGTAACTAACCCTCAAACTGCCCACAGGCCAATCTGGTCATACACTTGGCCATTACACTTTTGTCTTTGAATTACTATTCAAATAAACAATAATAATAATACTAGTAACAATATCAATAAGAAAAATAATAGTAGAAAACATTTATATGGCACATATCCATGTACAGTACAGTTGTACGAGGTTTACAATCCATTATTACCCCCACAGACTCAGAGAAGATCGCGAGACATTCATAAACATTCTCAGCTTCCTGGGAAGCACACAAGGAAACCAGTTGTTTCTTTGGGGCGCTCTGATCTTTATCAGTCTGAAAACAACATTTATACGAAGCACGTATCTTACATTGCAGACAGGCATAACTTGCAATTTCTGGAACATGAATAAGTATTACAGAAAGCATGTGGCACCTTTAGGGGTTTCTACCGACACACCTTGGGACATCCAGCATCATCATGTGATGTCTACCACATTTATGCCCTGCATTCAACTCCTGTCAAACTTGCTGTGGCATCCATAGCGAACAGATTGTGTCGGACAAATAACGATGTATGGGCAGCGATTTTCCACATTACAACTAATATTCTCCTGCCAGCATTTGTACGATGCACCATACAAGGATCGAGACAGCCATCCTCAGAGAGTTGAAAGGCTTACCAAGACCGTAACCAGATGAAGACATATTTCCACAAGCTTTTCCTAATAAGTAATTATTGTTTGTGTGTGTGTCTTTTTTTTAGTTGTTGTTGTTGATGCTGTTGTTGGATTTCTCTCAATTCACGCATGAGACAAAAATTATTTGCACGTCATAATGTATTTCTAAGTACACTATTCGTAATGTGTTGCAAACGTCATCTTACTGTGCTCATATATAACAACAGTAACAACAGTATTACAACGACGATGACAACGGCAACAACAACAACAAAACCAAATAACAATAATAATAATAATAACAGACAGCAATAAACAACAGCAACAATAAACAATAAGAGAAAGAATATTCAGTGCATACTCCTTCTTATATTTAGCTCTGCTCACCCCCTACTAACAAGCCATTGCACTGTACATGCTTATTATGACAAGTGAGCCATTTTCACATGGCTTGTGCCCAGTGATACTGATTTTTTTTTTCTTTTCACGTAGTATTCGTATGCATGTAACTCACATACTGCCAGCTCATACTATGTTACAGCACAATGCCTGCATGGTACAAAACAGACCTATTTCTAAATGCTTCTCCACAAGCAAAACTCGTATTTTTTTGCCGATTTTATTTCTGCACATTCACTGCTCACGTAGGCGAGAAACCGTTTATTTCCATGACAATGGCCTTCCAGCTCCCAACTCACGACTTAATGAACCGTAGTGAGAGCAGTGGAGATAAAAACGCATGCGGACAAAATGGGGACGCGTGTGGTGGCTGTGAGCAGATAAAAACCAGGCTGATTACGGAAGCCGCGCACGAAAGCCGCATAGGACTCTAATTCAAGGCTGGAGATCGCTGACTGTCACAGAAGCAGGTTACATTGTTCCACTGCACTCACTGAAGCTTCTTCTCACGACAGTGAGTCTTAACGAATGTATCTCTAACGCCCTATAACAAGGTCACTAACTAACAGCATGATAGGTAATACGCAACATACCCAGTACAGTTCTCAATGAAGTTACCTGCACACAAACTGAAAAATACTGCAATACTACCTTGATTGTGCCTGAGTGATGTTTCTTGCTGTTGTTGCTGCAGTTGTGTTGTTATTGTTGTTGTTGCTGCTGATCTAATGTTTTGCTCCGATTTGAAAAGAATATTAGCAGCGATACTTATAATTATTTTTGATAATATGAGAAAAAAAGACACTCAAATAAGAAATTGGATACAAATGACATCATCTGGGCAAAAATTCCAAACTATTTAGAAAATAACGGGCTGAAAGAGTTTCCTATATGCCAAATAATCAATTCTGCATAAAAATGGTAGAAAACAATACCGAGATTGTAAAATGACTACGAAATTAAGCTGGAGGTGGAGGCTATTGACGGTAAGGAGAAACGTATTTACCTGCAATTTCATGGCCTAATATTGCTAGAGATGAGAAGATTTTAATGGAGACAAAAACAGTATTTACTGGAGCGTTGTATATTTTGTTTAACGGGCATCAGCACAAAAATACTGTGATGACAGGGCAAAACCGGATATTCATATACTTCATTCATTACTACATATACGTGTTTAGCAAATTGTTCTTTGACGATCAAAATACATCAAAAATATTCCCGGAATAGGCTTCAGATCGATTTCTTCGGGAGACACTCAAACACAACTCGGAAGTGGATGAAATGGGCCTGATCATTACAGCATTCCTGTCCATGGGTCCAGAAACTGTTCGGCGGAACATTAAACTTCTCTGGTGAAAGCTCAACCATAAATGATCCCAGTAACAGTGTAACACGTTTTGTTTCCTCTTTCTGGTGACCAGTTTCTGCTAAATTTCGATGTTGGGATGAAAGTAATCTTCTTAAAAGAATTACAGACAGACAGACAGACACAGCCAGCCAGACAGACAGACACAGACAGACAGACAGACAGACAGACAGACAGACAGACAGACAGACAGACAGGCAGGCAGACAGACAGACAGACAGA
>JBCEWB010057458.1:0-13853 GCA_039654565.1 Peronia peronii
CCCCCCCCCCCCCCCCCCCCCCCCCCCCCCCCCCCCCCCCCCCCCCCCCCCCCTCCCCCCCCCCCCCCCCCCTCCCCTTCTGCGATGTGTTTATTGTTTTGAGCTAAGTTCCCAATAAAAGTGGGTGAGTGAATTCTATTCAATAGCTTTGACAAAGTCATCACATGTGGCCGTGTCTGACTTCGTGACACGGAGTAAACAAACTTGCCAGCACAGCATAAAAGCCGGCCAATGGGAGACAGCGAAAAAGGCAGGGAAGAAGCACCTCGCACTGCAGACGATCTTTCCCTTGTTCCTTTCACTCCAAGGCCGTGACAGGGTGAACACCTTACACACAGCTGCTGGCCATTCGGTACTCAACTACAAGCATGAAATGGCCAAGCGATGGGTAAGTCTGCACATGTCTTTCCCTTTCAATGGCTACTTTAAGTGTACTGAAATTTTAATGGTTTTAGTGCATTGTCACTGTCGTTATTTTGCTCAGTAATATCTTTTGTCATCACAGTTGTAGGCCACCATATCAAAATCACACCAGTGCAATAGATCTTTCTTACCTCTTTAAGACAATTCTTCACTGAAACGGTTCAGCAATTTTTCTGAGACATCTTAGTTTGGAAGATTTTGATTCTTCTTTTGTTCATTTTGCCTTAAACTCTAGTGCAATTTTGGCAAATCGGAATCATTTGGTTTGTTTGCCATGCTTGATTCCCAAGAAGACGGAATACTCTATCCTCAAGGGGGATATCGATAATTAGTATTAATTATAGCAAATATAGCACAGCTCGCTGGTGGTTTTGTCTATGTGCCCCAAAAGCTTCTATTCTGTCAGATCCCTTCCTTGTCACTGTTTAAAAATGGTTCAAGATCTTTGTTTTGTGAGATAAGATAGGCTAGATCTGCCTGAGTTTGTTTTAGTAGTAAAGTCTGTTCAAAATTCAGTGTTAAGTCATCAAGAATCCACTTGTATAATAACCAGGCAATTAAGAACAAATCTATTGTTTTTAGGCCTTTTTTCAGTTCAGTCTTGGAGTTATTGTGATAGATGCTTTGCTAAATTGTAACTAGTGTGGAGATTTGGGAAATGATCCAAGTCCTCTCAATATTGTTTAGTCACACATTCTTCATGAATTTTCCAGTGCATGATCAGGGTTGTTTATCTGATGGAGTTGTATAACTACCCAATAGCCAGTGTGAGGGGGTCCGTTTCCATTGATTAGTCAGCAACAGGAACCATTATAGCTCTATTGTATGACTTATTGTCCAAGAGGATCGCGATTCTTTCTTTCCTCAGTGATAAAATGTCATTTAGTTGTTGAGCCAGGTTCAGTGCCGAACCTTTCTGTTTCAAACCCCACACAAAGACATCAAACGTTCTTCCTACAGTTTTGTCTTTTTTTTTTCGTTGATCCTTTCTGAGATCATCCGGGTACCTCTTAACGAGTTCTACACCAATCTTTATCTGTCGCGCTTGTGCACCAGGGTCTGGGTCTCCGCAAATGTTTTTCTGTCCATCCCTAGATGGGTACAGAACAACAAATATCCCAAAGTTACAGTCCATGATCTCAGTCCCGAGAACTGTAATATAACCCGAGTATTCAGTATTATCCAAAGCAATGGTTTGAATTTACCTTTTTAAAAAGTCTTTAGAAGCAAAAGTTCAATTTTCTCCCATTTGTAAAACGTGGACATCCGTGGTTCTTTTCCATTAGTCTTGAGAACAATTCTTGTCTCTATAGCAGTCAGGTCCAGGCTTGGCTTTTGACACGAATGACTGGGTGGCACAATGCCCTCGTGTTTCAACAGGACCGATGTAATATTTCTCCATTTCTTGGGCCGGAATCTTTGGTCGTGTCTGGGCTGGTGTTGTGATCTCAGAGATGCCCATCCCAGGAAATGACAGAGGCTTTTTTTGTGGCGGTGCGTCAACCTGATTTTAGAAAGCTACTACCGGATATACCGGGTATACTTTTATGGTCAGCACTGTAGTTTGCGGCAAAGGCTTGTATTGTCCAACCCACTCCTCTGTGCTTCGAGCTCCAGTTATGACTGGTTAGTTTTACTTGTTATACGAGTAAGACCACATGAATTATCTGACCTCTGGAAGTTTTGACTGAGTTGCGTTGCGTAGGACAATCATTCCCATCAAGGCGGAGCAGTTTATTTTCCAGATTACACTGCCCTGCTACATTAAACAATAAAATATGATTGCCTCAATAACTACCAGAATCCGTTAATGACAGACAATTGCTCTATTTTAAGTTAAATATATCTGTGTGCCGATACTTTGTAAAATGTCGTTTGTGTATAGTTATTAGATCTCCATGGTCCACCAAGTCCTCTTGAGTAGTATTGGTATGCAGTCTACAGCTTCGACAATTATTGGTGCCGTGCATGACTGCTGTCACGAGCTGTGTCAGCTGCTCTGCAGTCGATGTGAGATAACCAGGCCCTTTCCACTGATCGGTCAGCTACAGGGATTATAAGTCTCGCCATGTCATCGGATATCCCTTCCATGACTCGCTGTCCTTCGACCTGACAATCCGATTGGATATTTCCATACTAATAAATGTTGGCAAACATGTAACGTCCTACCTTATTTGGGACATATTCTACGAACAACCACAAACTAGATCTATCAGTCGACCTAGAATTCTAAATTCATTTCACGTAATCACATAATGCTTATGTTGACAATAGGATCTACGCCAGGGTTAGGTTTTCTTTTGTGTTAAATCAAAAAGCCGTGATGAAATCCTACGATCTTGGCTGGACTGTTTAACACACGGAAATCTTTCTCGTTCTTCAATTCGCATTGATTTTCCATAAAATGATCGTGATTGAATCTGCTCAAAGTATTTGATTGTGAACTGAGATGCACCTATATTATTACAGGTTATGAAACCGTCGTCGCTATTTCGTCTGAAAGAAATACGGATTTTTAAAAAATATAACGGTTGGAAGGGGTTTTCTCTTACTAGCTGGGCGTCCTTAGAACTATTTCTTCGGGTCTAGTTTTGGGAGCGGTCGGTCTTGTGTCTGAAGTGGGCCAAGTTGATCAGCAGTCGTTTGCTTTGTGCTGGCGTAATTCACAGCTAATTACCGAACGTGGATCTTGTTAAATCATATTGTGTACATTGTTACTGTGGCCTTTGGAGATACTCTATTCAAAAACCCGGGAGAAACCACTTGTTCTCTTTGCCTCTCTTTCTTTCTTACGTTATTCAGCCTGATCTCAGGGAGACGTATTAATAATTATGTATGCAGATAAATTTTCCTTTGAAAAGTTTATCAAGCTAAATTTGAATTTAGTCAGTTCTGTGTACAGATCTGTCCTCTCAACATGTGAATTGTAACCTGTGAGGTGGGACTGTGACAACCATAAACCAGCTCACTCTAGTCCATTTCAGTCTTTCTGAGCATTGCTCTGGCTCACGCCTGTCTTTGCTCGTGAAACAACTGTCAGCTCTTTCACCTTTCCTCTCGTCTTGTCACACATGGACAAACTTCTTTCTTTTACCGTTTTCATTTCCAGCAGAGCCTTTTTTAAATCCACCTCCTTCTGTGGCTTCTATCGTGCCTATTTTTCACACTGCTGTTCTCTGCCCACCGTGATCTCTTATACAACGACCCCACTTTTAAAGTTAAAAAGTTGTTCTCGTAGGATCCGATACAATGACTTAGTTTCGTATCGTCTATATTGTCTTTGAGAGAGGTGCCGAATCCAAGAGCTGGCATCTTTGTTTTATATTCCAAAGAAACCGGCTGCTCGGCAACTTTTTAGGAAAAAAAATGGAACTTTTTAACGCCAAGAAGGCCTGCTGTTCTCTCACTTCAGCACATAAATTCTTCCTTGTGAAACAGATGAGGTATAACAACTTACAAAGTCTTGCTCCTATTTTAAGGTATGATCTGCGTTAGTCATCACACGTCACTGTCCGGCTGTCTTGCCAAATTGAAGTACAGAACTTGGACAATGCCTGGCTATGGACGATTCTGTGGCTCATTTCTGCAAGTCTAGTTTGGTGAACTGAGGCAACACGCGAAGATGTTGCATTCAAAATGAAAAGTCCACTGGCTTTCCGGTTGTTCGAAGTGGACCAAGATTGATCAACCCTTGTGCTTAATTGCGCTAAAGTCATAAACAACCAACTCTTGACATTAATCGTTTTAAAGTTATATTTGCATTAGTGTTGTGGTTGTTGGTGTTGTCCAGCTCAGAAGCTTTGCAAAATCTTTTCTTGTATCTCATTTTCTTTTCTAGTTGGCAGCGAAGATTCATGATTTAGGCAGCATTTACCATATCAACAATTCTATATTCTGCCGTGAATGCTCAGTTTCACAGAGTCTATCAGCCTGACTTTGAATCTGGCCAAGACTAGATCAAATTAATCGTAATCGTACTGATGTGCCACAAATCACAACAGGAAGACCTAAATGTCGAGCCCTGTCTACGCTTGGAGGTTGTGTGCGGAGATCATTTATTCAACCAAACCTTTCCAATCACTCCAGACTCTGTCTCTCAGAGAATCACCCAGGTAAGGTCTGCAGACTCCAGGAATATTTTGTTCGCGTATTTGCCTCTTCCTCTTGCCTTGTCACGTGCTCTGTTGGAGTATGCAGGCCTTAATTACAGGAAGTTCGATTTGCCACAATTTGCTCTTTCAAAGAGTCCGGCAAATTAAAATGCACTTCTTTTACAGAGGCATGTGATCCACAGCGGATATGCCGAATTCAAAGGTTAAAGAAAACTTCAGTTCATGGCTGTTTTTGTCCGTTGTGAGTGTCCACGACTAACAAGGAATAAATTCCTCGACCTGGTCACTTATCAGGAAGGCAGATTTTCGTCAGCAATAACTTAGGCAGACTCTGATATAGATCAAAACTTCAATTTCTGCAGGTTTCTCGAACACAATTTTCTTGTTCCGGTTATGGGCAGAGGCTATGATCAGAATAAGCTAGGGTATTCTATATAGCTAAGACCATAAAAGTCATTGAAAACATCTGCACATTCTTAACTGGGATATATTTCATATTGTAGTCTAGTCAATAAGAACAGGATGCTATTTCTTCTTAATTCTAAAGTATTCATTTGTGGGTAGACGTGCAATTTTGGTGAGTACTTTGGTTGTAAATCTGTCATTTACAGACTCAGGTGGACATAGAGCTGCTCTCTGCTTGTTTCTCACACCTTTTACTCCAGTGCCAGTGTTGATGAAGTCTTGCTGGCAAGCAGGTCTTACCTCCTCCGCACTGATATCTATGCCCGAGGGCACAGTGCAGTGCATGTTGTCGAAGAGGGGGGGGGGGGGGGGGGGGGGGGGTTGGGGCCGGGGGAAAAGGGGAGGGGAAAATGGCAAAAACCCCCCCCCCCCCCCCCCCCCGCCCTGTCTACGCCACTTCTTTTGGCAGTGATACCACGTTCATAGTTGTGAAATCCAGTGTTCATAGTTGGCAAGTCCTGTCTCCTGTACTGATCAGATCATAAGAATTTTCAGGAATAGTAAGAGAGCAGTCAGGCTTCATCTTACATAAGTTCAGAATCGCTTCCTTGTGCGTCCCGAGGCTTTTGTTCTTAAATTTTAGAATATAAAGTCTGTTTTCCTCATGGTCTTTACTATTATATTCTCTTCCTTTCTTTGGTTAGCCTTTTCATTACCAGAGAGGGCGGGTAGGAAGAGGAAGATTCCCAATGCCTGAGCTCCTATCTTGCCTCTGATGTCCATCCCCAGAGCATGGCATTTATTTGTTCTCTGTGATATGGTAGTCAGGCTGGCAAGTCAGGATTCGAGTTCAGCATGTTTACCTTGCAGGTTACAAAACCAGACTTATAGGTAATCAAGCAAGTAGCAAATGGACAGTCTTTATTTCAACCTCCTCTAAACACAATGCTCAGTTTCTTTAATTTCCGACTCCTCCCGGAACATTTATCCGTGCTGAGACGTTCGGTACCCTTTTTTTTTTTTTTCAAATATAAAATTGTCTTTAAAGTTCCTGCAACAAAGCTACGTTCTATGTTTTTCAACCTCCTGTGAAGGTTATCTCGACACACAGCCTTTTCATTACCAGAGAGAGGGCGGGTAGGAAGAGGAGGAAGATTTCCAATGCCTGAGTTTCTATCTTGTCTCTGATATCCATCCACAGAGCATGGCATTTGTTCTGTGACATGATAGGCAACAAAGCTGTCCCACAGTCTGGTGAAATCCAACTGTTGGACATGTCTGTTCCCCGGTTTATACATTTTTGTGGCATATTTTATGCAGGCGGAACTTTGGTTTTATAACTGACGAGACGGCAGATTTTCCATTTGAATCAAGAATCTCCATCAATTTACTGCAAACTAAGTTTTTTTTATTAAGGGTTGTCGGCAGCGACAAGACATCCCATACAAACATCAAAAGACATTATTCCCATACGGGAATGTGTAGCATGTGTATTGTTTCGATCAGTCTTGGCGTTTTATCTTTGTTTTCCCCAAAGGCCACCGGGAATGGTAAGCCCTGTTGTACGACTCTGGTGAGCGATTTAGCTGTAAATATGTCATTACAGAGCACTCTCAAATGTTTCCAGGTCCTCTTTCTTTACCCCAACGTCAATTTAAACGTTGAGTCGTACAACCTCTACACCGATTCGGGTACCTGAAGGCCCAGCGTCTACCGCCGGAGAGTCACTACTCCCAACAGCAACACCTGACAAGCTTTTGCACACGATTACTGTAGATTTAAAATCAGGATTTATGGTGCGGTTTCATGCATTTGGGCGAAGTTAGACATCTGCAAACATTTTAAGATATCTCAATTTGCTGATAATCATGAGACTTGCAATTTTGTATTTGTTCAAAATTGCCTGAGTAAAGTTTTCCGCGACAAAGTAAGAGAAATGCACAGAAAACTTGTGCCGTCCTCGGTTTAATATCAAAGTTAAACCTGAATATCCTCTTTGATAAGATATTCATAGCAGGATTATTGAAAATTTCTGAGAACATAAATCATTACTTTAAAACAGTTTATACCTTTGAAATAAATATATTCTTACCATTGTTAAATTCAAGAGC
This sequence comes from Peronia peronii, assembly GCA_039654565.1. NCBI lineage: Eukaryota > Metazoa > Mollusca > Gastropoda > Systellommatophora > Onchidiidae > Peronia > Peronia peronii. Next base: position 7,052 of record JBCEWB010057458.1, read on the forward strand.
AAAGGCACGTCCAGAAATCTTAATTTGTTTCATTCTCTTGCAAATTTCCTCAGTGTTTAAAAGAAACAATCTGCTTAACACACAAAATCTGACTGTTGCAATGCTTTTCTCCGCTAGACCAATGGGGCTGAAAGTATTGACAAATTTGCTTGTTCACTCCCCTGACCGACTCGCCTCCCCCTCTTTGTTGGTAGCCTCGGTTTCTCTTCACACTATGCACACTGATGGCTGAAAAAAAAAAATCAAAACAGTCTGGTGGCCGTGTCTTTCATGGTTTCTGCAGCCTTTTTTTCCGGTTCTCCTCCGTTTCAAATTTAGCTCCGTTCTGACGCTATATGTAATACTTTCGTCACCCATATTCCGTTTTGAAAATTTATCAAGACGCTCATAGACCAGGCAAGGCGAAATGGTGGTGTTTGTTTTTCAGCCCCACTACGGGGGCTATCTCAGCTTTCTAGTGTTCACTAATGTTCGGTGCCATTTTATATATCTTTGTTTTGCATCGTTGGTTAATCAGTTCTGGTATTCAGAAGTACACAGATCAAGGCATTTATATTTCATCACATCACCTGTTTTTCTTCTAAGTGTCGTAGGGAGACAAGTGAAGCTGAGATCACCAACTTTATCCAACCTTGTTTGGGATTCAACCACTGTCCATCCTTAGATGGCTGCTTTCGCTTCACTTGCTTTTGTCCTCCTTGTCCATATTCGCCTCGTGACGGTGAACAGTTTTACATATTATGAGCTTTTACTATTTATTTGATAGGATTCTATTTCACATAAAACCACACTTTCTCTTTGCCTGCGCTGGGTTTGGGTTGACCAGTCTGAAGTGTCACATGTGACACTGACTGAGCCTCACACACAATGCGTCACACATCATTCACTTTGTCTCCATTGTTAATTTTTGGTTTAGTCGTTCATTTTGTGAATTGCTGTCGTTCGCTTAGTATGGTCTAACAAAAAATGCCTGGAATTCATGCCCAGCATAATTGTCATTACTTTCTCTCATAGGATTTTCTCTGGCTTCAGAATCTGAGGTAGCTAACATTGAATTCTAAACGTAGGAGATGTAATGTATAAATTCTAGATGACATACGTTGTTCCACACATCATTACTTTGCATTGTTGGCTCGGCATTCAAAGTTAAAGGAAATTTATGCTACAATGTGGAGGTACAATTTTACCTGTCCGTGCAAATTTATGTATGATTTATCTTTAATTTGCATTGGCAGAGTTGGATGTGGTATTCAGTTAGAAGAAAAATGGGTTTCAAGGTGGGCATAAACTTTTACACTCTCTTGAAGTTTATGTATAAAGTACCACATATCCTTGCTTTTACTTTTTGCATTGCTAGGCTTTTGTTTAGCTTTGAAAGTTGAACAAGTATGTCACCTGTGTGAAAAAGTTTAAATGCTCGTATAGAATCAATTACACAATGCCAAATAGCAGCATCTGAATGTTTTATTGCTTTGTTTCAGTATATAGAGAAAGAATGGTTACTGAATCTTACATTTTGCCTTGTCCTGGGGATTTATGTACAATATCGCAGATTGCACAATACAATCTGAGACTTATCCCCACTGGTAGTCGCTATTTTTCTCTCTAGTATTCGTCATTCACAAGACAAAGTGCTGCTTGAATATTTATGCCAAGAAAAAAATGTGACCTTGAAAAGAAGGTAAAATCCTTTGTATTGCTAAACGTACGTTTGGCATTCAAAGTTCAAGAGAAAATGTCGTTACATGCCGGATTAGAAGAAAGTCTGACTCTAAAAATGGCTATTTTTAATATACCAGTACACAACTCATCTTCATTTTTTGGGAAGGGTAGGGGAAAGAGTTCTTACTTTACGATTTGAGGAATCTCAATGCAAGCAGGATATGCTCATTTTACATGACAATTTCCTGATTCATGTTCAATATGTCGCACTATCTCACTTTGCTTTACTGGGCTGTGTTCGGTATTCAAAGTATGAGAAATCTGCTACATGCACTAAAATAATAATAATAATAATGAAATGAAATAAAAATAAAATAAAACATTTTTAAAATGAATGTTTATTGGAAGGAAAGTATTTCTTTTTTTTTTTTAGGGAACAGGGTTAAGGAATCGCACATCTTTACTTTGCATTGCTTGGCTGTGGTCTGGCATTCAAAGTTTAAGAAAATTGCGCTAATGGCAAGAGATAATTCAACCTCTAAGTTGACTCCAGAGAAAGATGTCTGCACAGGGTTGCCAGTGCGCTCCGTTTTCCCTTCTACTGCTAGAATCTTTGACTCTAGAATTCTAGTCATGCGAGTATTCAAATGCATCACTTATATTCACGCACAGTGTGCCACACATTCTCACTTTGCATAACTGGGCCTTGGTTCGGTGTTCAAAGTTTGAGGAAGTATGTGATACGATGCACATGTAAATAATTTATATGCTACATGAAGAATGTTGGAAACACCACACATCCTCACCTGAGGTGGCCAACGCTGAACTGTAAAGGTGTCAAGTGCAGAGTATAAATTCTCTTTGGCCCTGTCTGACATACGTTAATCTATGATCTTTACTTTTTATTGCTGGACGTTGGTTAGACAATCAAAGGTAAAGGAAATTCATGCTGTCTTGTGTAATAAATTGTACATTTCGGCACCCATTTTGCACTTTGAACTGGGTTTGACGAAAGCGGGTGAGTAAAATTCATACAACTCTTGAAGTTTTACAACTTACCACATTATTCTTACTTTGCTACGCTTTCGTTTGGCATTGAAAGTTGAACAAAGAAATTATGCCACCTGTAGGGTAAGGGTTTTACCTGATCTTAGAGAATCAATTACAAATATCAGTATCTTTCACAGCTGGGTTTGTTGCTTTGATAGCAGAATTAGAAAAGACGTACTGAATGCCGAGCCTACGTCGTGAATGCCGAGCCTACATTTTTTACCCTGCCCCATGGAGTTATGTACAATTTGAGACGTGTCCTGACTTATAATGCTAGCCTTTGGTGTGGTATTCAAATTGAACGGAAAATTTGCTGCTTGAATATTTATACCAAGGGAGAATACTCACTTGATCCTTGAAAAGCATGTATGCACTCATTCCTTACTGTGTATTGCTGAGTTTTGATTTGGCATTCCAAGTTTGGAAACAGGTGCAATTTGCAGGCTAAAAAAAAAAAAAAAAAACTTAGAAAACCATCAACATACAGTATACCTTCTATTTGCTGGGCCTTGCTTTAGCTCCAGAATGTCCTGCACTGTCAGCATTTTCTGCAAGTATACCTTTTTACATGAATGTTTCCTGAATTATGATAAAGATGCCACATATTTTCACTTTGTGTTACTGGACTTCGTTTGTCACATACAACTAAAATAATAAACGTATATAAATTTGGAGGGAACATAGAGAACATCACGCACATCATGTTTACTTTGCATTGCTGGGCTCTGGTTTGGCTGTTAAAGTTTTGGGAAAATGTGCTAAGTGCCAGGCATATATCCTGGCAGAGATCTCAGAGGTTCATATCTGCATAGTGCCAGTGCATTGATTCTTTCCTTCCATTGCTGGACTTTGCCTTGACTCGAGAATTTTAATCATGCAGTACAAACTGTTTCCCAGTCATCACTCTGATTTATGCTCAGTGTATCACATATCTTCACTTTGAATTACTTGGCTTTGGTTCAGTATTAATATTCAAAGTTTTCAGCCTTTTTGACGTAAAAACGTCTCTTACCGTATTTGGCACGGTATAGTCGTGATCGTGCTGATGTGTCGTTTAAGTCCTAACACAAATAAAAAAAAAGAAACGAAAGTTTAAATGTATAAAATCTTATGGAAAAAGACACTTTGCCATCTATTCCTACTTTTTGCATTGATGAGTTTGATTTTGGGATTCAGAACCCAAAAGATGTGCAACTAGCGATGAAAGTTACCAGATACAGAATATGCGTTTTGAGTTTGTTTTTGACTGTAAATCCGCGCTCGGTGCCAGAAATGTACGCTGATTAAAAAAAATAATTGAATATATGGGGCGGGAGGGACAGACATCGTACGTCACTCATCTTCAGTTTGCATTGCTAGGCTTTGGCTGGGCATTCAAAGTTTGAAGGAAAAGTGTGTGTTGTTTGCGTGATAGAATATACTTAATGAATGCTCAAGTTTTGCACAAGGCACCATTGCGATAGTCTCCCACTCCCCCCCCCCCCCTTTCCCGATATTGTACTTTTGCTGAGAGGTACAGGTCTGGTTTGTATTGCTGAGTCAAAGGTCTGACACTAGAAGCCGATACATTACGGTGTGTTGGTTGGCTTTTAAATGTTAAATACTCAAAAGCTTGCAATCTTTTAGTTCACATATATTGTGTACCCTCTAATTTTGGTAATTCAAAGTTTCTTTTTTTTTTTCTGTTTTATTGTCCTCGGTTGGGTCATAGACGTAGATTTTCCCGTAACGAAGAATTGTGTGCGTCTCGTGCGCGTTCACGTTCACCGTCTGATTACCACTTACAACACCTATTCACATTCAAAGTTCGTGACAAAGCTTTACTATTTGCCAATTCTAAATCGAAAACTTATCCTATCGCAAATCCAACAATCATGTCTCTTTGGTGGATAGATAGGAAAGTTGCCCTGACTGTATGAAAAAAGATGTAAGATTTGTTCAGATTCTAAGTGTAGTTAGAAAAAAAGCTGGTTGTTTCGTCCGTAAGTGAGATAATTTTAGAGCTGAAATTATTGAATTGTACTAATCATATGCCAGTCTAAACTAATTACGTGAATAAGTAACCATTGGCATTAGCTCCCTTAAGCCAAACCAGATCTGAAGTCTTGGATGAAAAAGAAAATTTCATGCTCTAACTAGACCCCCCCCCCCCCTCCCACCTCCCACCCCCTTTTTTTTTTTCAAGCATGGGTTTCCTTGGTTGGAATGAGAACTAGAAAATGTACTACTAGCAGGATCTTTCAATTTTTCGTTGCAACGAGAGCAAACAGGTAATTGATAATTAAATATTTGCGTTTTGGCCTTTTCTTGGTGTGGACGTCATGGGAAAATCTTTCAATTGAAACTTCTAAAGATTTAATTTTAAAAAAATGTTTACCAAACCAATTCAGACGAGAAAGCTGATAATTTTCATGCCTGTGTTTTTGTAGAAAAAAAAATAGTAAGGATGCAGAGGCCTGAGACTACTAACTTGGTTGTTTTTTTTTTTTTTTTCTGAATTCATAATGTTGGTTCTACCGTCATCATAGCACTCACTATTTTGTGCAGTTGAGTGAGATACAATTTTCAGTTTAGTGAAAAACAAATGTCAAAAGATAACAACAAAGACTTTTTCTCTTAAAAAAAAAAAGCGTGGTGCTTTTTCCTCTAAGATTGAAAGATATATAACCCGGTGGACAATCCTGCCGCGAGCTGCAAAGAACCTCACAGATCCAGCTTGCAGACCACAATTTTCTGGACCAAAGGCAGAGAAGGACCTGCCTAAACCAGACTTGTTGTCACATGCACCGGCTGTGGCATGTCAGTTTTGTATTAGTCTTGCCAACACTATATAAAGGACCAGTGCCATTTCCTTCCTGATGAAGCATCGCATCTGTGAAACACTGGCAAAGAGGTACGACTATTTATTCTCTATAATGGAGTGAGCGTAATAAGACTGACAGAATGGCACTTTCCCAAATTGGTGACAAATGCATTGATATTATTTTTGTCTATCATCAGGGTCTAGGGGGCACACGTGTGTACACCTACTATTTCACGCTTTTCACAAAGTATATAAAAACTGATGTTGTAGTTCTTTTTTCTTTTTTTTTTTTTAAGAGTCTCTTTGAAGAGAGTGTTATTATTCTCAAAACTAAGCTAGGACATTTTCTGATAAATAATTTAGACACATTTTTGTTACTGCAGTAGAGATCTCTGATAATTTCCAGAGGCGTTGTTCCCAAGACAAATTAGCTCATGACGTAGATGATAGAGAGTGAAGAGAATAAATAAAAAAAAGCTCCCCTCCGCCCAAAACAACAAAGCCCCAAATACAGAGAAAAGGTCTGAAGGGGCTTGTTTTCAATAGATCATTCAGTTAAGAAAAAAACAAAACTACTTTCGGTGTGGATAACTTCTGACGATATGCATAGAATTCAAAATCGAATGTATGGCTTACACACACACACACAGACACACACACACACACACACACTCAGGAAGAGCCGATTATAAGATTTAAAAGTTAATGAGCCAGAGTTTCAGGGAATTAATTTTGCAGAATAACTAAGGTCTATTTCAAGTTATTGTTGTATCCCCTGAACAGAAAATCTCATGTTCAACATGTTGTACTAGCCAGAGTGTTTCTGGGGTTCTGGGATTAAAAACATACACTAACAAAAGAATATCACACGGATCTGTATTTACCATACTTATTATGCCATTTATATACATCCACCATAATTATGACATCGACTGCTCGTTCTCAAGGCGAGATAATATTGAGTCACAAGGCTGATGGGTTGGTTTGGATGAGCTAACCAGCTCTGAAATCACCCATCCTCCATTATTGTCGTTGCGAGTCACTCAGTTCTGAGTTATCATGATCAATCACACCAAGGTTTGAGTTACCAAAATTACTCTTTCACTGTCCACAGCTCTAGGCACGTGTTAGCGGTGCAGCGGACATGGCGATCGCATCAATGATTTACAATAGACTTTTTGGAAAATGTAAAGCAAATGTATCAGAGTGGTCTCTCTGCACTGGTGAAGATTAGGTGTGAGCAGTTATTTTCCTTCTTCGACTTTTAAAGTGTTTTGCTAGCAAGTA
>JBCEWB010057480.1:0-13852 GCA_039654565.1 Peronia peronii
TTTGTTTGTTTGTTTTTGTTTTTATTGTTGAGAAAACTGCCGTCTCGTGCACTTCGTATGACCTTCCGAAAAAAAAAAATGCTCAATATCTTTGATTAAGCTATAAACAAGGCATTGCAACCAGATGTACAATTTATTTTTTCATCGTCATCCGGAAACAACGAGATGGCAAATAATGTTCTGACCCATACCTTGTAATCATTTTATCCTCGACATTTTTTTTTTCAGATAAAATGCTGGGTTACTGGCCTTTCGGAAAGGTTCTCTGTGGCGTATGGATTTTCTTCGACTATGGAATGACCTTTGCCTCAGTCTTCACGCTCGTGGCTATCTCTGTGGACAGGTATATATGTATTACATTGTGCACCTTTAAAGTACGCTAGATAAAACACTGAATATAGAACACATTTATCAAAAGGACTAATTTATTGCTAAAACAGTTCATATTCTACTAAGCATAGACCTGGAAATCCCTGACGGCTGTTTGTACCCCTGCTAAAAACAGAACACTCACTGATGTTTCTCACCGTTCCACCACGAGACTCGACAACAATAATATTTTGTCACCGGCCCCGTGGCATTTTTTTTTCTTTGTTTTTTCTATGCCAATGGTAGTGAACAGTTTGGAGTATTTGTACCCCCTACTAAAAATAGACGGGAATTTCAGGCCGTTGGCTTGGTTGGAACTAATCTATCACCAAAATGACTATTTAATTTGCTAAAATTGCTGTTCCTCTACCAAACATCTTTTTTTAAATGTCTTGATAAAGTATTCTGTTCTATCGGCCATAACGAAATAGCAGGCTATCTATTGATCTTCAAGTCAAATACATGAGTGTACGTCTAGAACATTCCCATGGGCTTAGTGTTCATCTAGCCTATTTGATGTACATCCTTAAAAGAACCGACTGCTACATTTCTTTCAACAGAGATTCATGGCTCTCAGCTGTAATAAAGCAGTAGACATGTTCGTGTATGGCGCCATTTACAAATTACTTAGCCGATTACCTTTCTACCTTCACCATAATTAATGTCTAAGCCAGACCCGGGCATTGTTCGGTCCGCAGGCAACACCCGGCTCTTTGAATGTACCTGTCCGTTCCACATGCAATCAATCACAAAACATATATAAAATACTGATGTAATTTGCTGTTTCTGTGATTATGATTACCATTTTTTTATAATGTTGTAATAAAATATCTTTAGTATCTTCATTACCAGTCGTGATAATTAAAATTATATACTCCAGTGCTCTTTATGAGCTGGAAAAAATTAACAATGAACATAGCTAAGCTCAGGTCGCCCTGGCTCGGGCCTCTATCACAGCTGAGGTTTCTCGTATTGCCCGTCGAGAAAAATAATTGCCCATCCCTGGTCTAGATGATAATCCTCAACAACCAGTCAAGAAAATAGTTAAATAAACATATCAATGAACTAATGTGGAAAAAATATTATGAATTCTCTGTTAAGGATGAAATTTTTGTGGGTCTTGTTGTTTCTGATTTAGTTTGTAAAGTCATTTTTATTTGCTTGTTTGCTTGTTTGTTTGTTTATGTTATATTATTGTTATGCCAGTGTCATTTTGTTTTTTCTCTTCTCAGATTCTGGTCTGTGTTCTGGAGCCTCAGCTATCGATCTATAAACAAGAAGAAAAAATCCTTGGTGATGTTGTCCATTGTGTGGTAAGTGGCTGGTAACGTTTCTCTGTGGAAAAAAAAAAGCAGATATGGGTTTTGTTTGACTTCGGCGTCATTATCAACGTCATCATTGTTATCGTCATGCTACCAAAACTCTTGAACACTAGGGTAAAGCGAACCGAAAGATTACTAACAACAAAACTGACACAAGTAATAGATATACTAAAATTATAATAACTGTATCTAACATTATGCATGTGTGATTAAAGTGGTGTGCATGTGTGTGGGGGCAGATTGTGGGAAAAAAAACGAAAAAAAAAAAAAAGAAAAAAAAAAGAAAAAACGAAACCACCCAAATGAAATTTATCGTATTTTGGAACTGTGCAAGTATCCAAGTGCGTCCGCAGTAATAACTGCATGATTTCACCAATTCCACGGCAGAAATGAGACAGATGAAATGAGATAAGATAAGTTGTAAAGACTTATATAAAGGTAACATACATTCAGACATGCACAATGCGCATAGATATAAATATTATTTATGGTATCAAAACAAGTCACACTCAGGAAACAATGCTGCAGCTCAATAGAAATTAATTTTTGATACGCACTCAACTACTTTTTACATTTTATAAAAATGTCCGGATTCTCTGGGTATTGATGCTATATTTTATGACAATAGGTGCACTGAGCCAGGCCGAAGTATATTATTTTTCTATAGACACATTTAAAAGCAGCCTGGTACAGGGCGTCGATGTGTCCATGATTTCCCTTAACTGTTTTGTCACTGTCATCAATGATCTGTCATCAGTTGCAATGACAAACTGAACTAACGATGTTTTCTTGGAAGCTGACATCAACTTGAATGACTGATTTACCAAACGAATAGTTGGACATGTTGTGATAGTTTCAGGTACTATGACACAACACCCTCTTCATCATGTTTGCCCATTATTCAAAATGTTTTGCTGTATTAGAAAGCAATCTAAAACTTGCACTACTTCAAGCTCACTAAGTGTTCAAAGAGAGATTGCAAAACAGCGAGTTTCGTGACAAAGGTGTTTGATTAAAGATAGTAGGAAAAGGAGAGGGGGGGGGAGGTCACCGTAGCTATTGGTTTGGCATCTGCTTCACGGTGAAAACAACTGATGTCGGTGAAGTTATGGCCGGAATCGGCGCGCGGGTCCTCCCACTGGGGGATGAAAGGATAAGACGATCGAAACGTGCTTTTTTTCAGTGACTCAACGGTCCCCTGGCTTCCTCTGGTTAGGGAAACCCGATGTCTAGTCTTCTCGGATAAGGGCGAACATATTTCGGAGGTCCCGTATGTACGTTACGCATGTTCAAGAATTCTTGACAGTTCAAAATCGATGAAGAGTAGGCGGAGTATCGCTGTCCGGGCAAAATTTCCAAATTTCAAATTTCTACCCACAAAAATTTTCAACAAAAACAGGCAGCCACTTAGAGCCGAGATAATCCTACTTTCTTATGATTGAAAGGCTTATAATAAAAAAAAGGTTGGAAAACTTCTCAGATAGAGCGGTAGTCACGATCTTTAGAGGAAGAGTAGGGGTTTTTTTTTATTTGATGTTTCGGCCTTTAAGGCCACACCAGGATCATGACTCGCGATGTCCGTCACCCACCTTTTTTCTTTCCAAAGGTAATTCAGGGCTTGAGCCAGTGTCATTTAGTTTTCGGTCTAGCTGTAGTCTGACGAGATGTTCTACCCATTCCGCCACACGTGTTATTGTTTTTGTGGCTTTAGGCTTACACTTATTTTGTATAAATCTATCTTCCGATATCAATGGGCGAAGAGATCATATTCCCTTTGCATCAGATCGAACAAGAAGAGTCCTGTGCCGTTATTAGTTCTCTTGTTTTTGTTCTCCTTTAAGAGCATCAGTAAATGTTTCTCTGAGATTGAGAAATTGTTAAGTATACAATCTAATTTACTCTGACAAAACACTTTTCCCCCTGAAAACTCTATTCTGAGGGAACTGTGATGTAATTTTGCTATCTCACTTTTAAAACGCAATGAACAAAATGCAGTTTGTAGGGAGTAAAATGATGGAACATGTTGTCCTTGAATATTATGGGATGTTTATTTGGTTTAGTCGACAAGTGGGGGAGTCTGTCAATTCTGATGAAAAAGGAGCTTTGACCCAGAACATTAGAATTATAGAAGAACCTAGAAAGAGATTCGCACAAGAAATAAAAATATCATAGGCTAATAAATTCTTAGAGATGTTTTGTTTCAAACACTAACTCTTTCATTGAGCGCACGGAATTAAGTGTTTGAGTACTTATGTTCGCTTTGTGTTTTTTTTTGAGCGAAGTGTTAAATTAAAACATGTCGGAGTCACTAGGAGAACTTTGCTCCGTATATATCTACAAAAAATGGATAATATTTCAGCTGAGTAACGGAGCAGTTTATTCAGACAATGCATGCTGCCATTTATAATAGTTTTTTTTTGGAAATGTAAGGAGACTGATTATTCTGATCAGTTGTAGATGAAAGTGCCATGCAAAAAAGTTGTACAAATAAAACTTTTGTCCTAATCAACAACAGTAAAGGTTTTACCGTACGCAAAAAATGTGGGTACCGTGACAGAACGAATATACGAGGGTAAATAATGTTAAAGTAACAATCTGCACTACTTTGTAATACCCTGTGGAATGACTGTTCTGCCCAAAGACCGCCTGGTAAATCTACGCTACACATCCATTATGCAAGAAAGATTCACAAACTTGAACTTCAAACATCTTCTCAGCTCGCCCGGAGAGGTTCACGTAGTTGTGTCAATAACGAGCAGATCTATGATATTGTTTTTAAATGTGGCTTAGCATTCATCAAAGATACGCAGTTGGGGCCACAAAGTGCTAATCTAAATGTTCAAACAAGGAAGGAAAAAGAAAGGAGAGCACATTGCGAAATGCACGACAAGGTAATGTAAATGGTAATCACCCCGAGCGTTTATTTACACGAACCGGAACTCTTGCAAATGTCAGGTAATCTTGTTGCAATTGGTTTGTTTAGAGAGAGGCAGAAAGAAAAGACAGATGATAGATCAAACTACGAACGTTCCAATGTTTATAATCTTGTATGTCTTTATGGTGACATTTTCACCTAGTCAGTTTGTCAAATGAACAATGGTTCACCACTTTCATGGCACTGCAATTAACAAGCTGATCTAGTGCCAATGAATCCGTAACTTCAACAGAAAGATTAAAACTAACTATAATAGAATGTCAGGCCCAGTTTCATATCTACATGAGTCAAGTTAACAGTAACAGGTGTAACCACAAACTCAGCACTGAAGAGATGCTAATTTTTGTACACATTCACAAGTATCAGAAAAGAGAAAATAACAGATAAAAAAATTAAGGGGCAGTGATATCACTCATTTGCAGGATCCATCTTCTCTTTTTCTTAAATGTTTTGTTCTATCGGTATTTAGTTATCCTCAGAAAAAAAAATTAGAAAGTTGAAAAATTGCAATACAAATTCAAACTTCAGACCACACAACATTTTCTCCACGTGTTTTCGCAAGAGTCATCTAGTGCATTGGTTAGATTCAGTCCTTTCAATCCTCAGATGCTGAAACCATGAAATGGCTAAAACGTTTGTTATCTTACAGCCCCATGCTGAGACAATTTCACTGTTCTATTTACATATCTTTCCATACGTGATACGATTCATGCCAAGCGAAAAGAACGATTTGTTTTTTTACAATACCATGCTTTATGATAACTTGTTGGGTTTAACAGTATTTTTAGCAAAACTCTTCTATATTTATTATTCGGTAAAATTTCAATCGTATCGTTTCAAAAACAAACGTCGTTGCTTTTAAAATTCTTTGTGACATGATCCACGGATTACTGGGATCCCTTATGTCGACTGGCAACCCGTGATTGTTGAAGTATCATGTCATTGAACATTACGGAAAACACCACAGGGTAAACTGTATGAAAGCCTTTGGCAAGTAAAGGACTCATTCCATGTTTTCCATTTGCTTTTATTGCTTAATGGGCACTAACCCATCCCTCCAGTCATATGAATATTTCTGAGCTGATGGCCAGGAGCAGCCGTTATAGAGTAGTGGGAAGATGAGATGATAATTTGGTATGAATAAGCACTACTTTAAAATGTACTAAAAATTTGTTGTAATATTTTTTGTCTTTTTTCACCTGGCAGTTAACCGTATTTATGTTTTAAGTGTGGGTTCTGATATTTGATACAATTAATTGAGCACCGTGTTATTTAAGCCATTTATTGTTGGATTACACTTACTCCCCACGGTTTCCAGACGCAGGCCTGTGGAGTTTGTGGAGTTGATAGTGGTTACTTCATTAAAGATAATTTGATAGATAAACTCCTTGTCTCTCCCCAGGGTCACTGTCCTAGTGCTATGGATACCACCCTTGATTATTGACCGTCTCAACAGTAATGACCCTTCGGATTTTTGTATGTGGGATCCGGCCAATAACAGGGAGTTCGTGGTGGTCATCGCCATTGTGGGTCACCACGGCCCTTGTGCCGCCATGTTGTTCTTCTACTTCCGGGTCTTCTTCTACCTGAGGGCTAAAATGAAAGTTCGACCAATGAAAAAGACGGTAAGCCGTTTGCTCAAGCTTACAAGACTGTCTTTTTTTTAATGAGAATGACTGAAACACATCATTTAGAACCAGTCAAGAGTATTGTGGGTAATTATTACTATCGAAAAGTTTCTTATCATTAAAAAATTTCACTTTTTTTTTTTTTTTTTGATAATGCATATAAACGTCACCGAATTTCCATTTTTTAAAGAAATGGTGGTGATTTTCACATAGGTTACTGAATTACTGTGAAACTCAATTAAAGCATCAGATTTTTATTTTTTAGTACAGCAAAAGAAGATTTTTGTCATATCAAACAGCATTTACACTGGGACGGATTGGTTCAGCTAAATTCAACAATTTTAGTGATCCTGCCAATTTTTTTTTTGCAGATTTATACAACCATTCCATTACAATATAGGACTAGGGCGATGGGTTTTTTTTTCTTTTTTTTTTTTCTTTTTTTCTTTTTTTTTTTCTTTTTTTCTTTTTTTTTTCAGTTCTTGGTAATACAAAGACCCCCACAGTTCATCTTACGTCAATTCAGATTTATTTTTTCTTTCTTCACATTTTTTAAGCAGATTAGTTTTTCATGACCTTTGGACAGTAATCACATTATTATTATCATTGTGTGTGTGATGTGTGTGTGTGTGCGCGCGCGCGCGTGTGTGTGTGTGTGTGTGTATGTGTGTATGTGTGTGTGTGTGTGAAGCGTCCTCATAGATACTTTTCCAAATCGTTTTAGAGTTTTGTCTGTTGCTCGTAGAATTCACCCTACAGTTATGTCTAGACACTGCATATTTGTAAGTGTTTTTTATTGTCATTTTAGCTTGGATCCTTTTGCGTTTTTTTTATTTTAAAGGTGCTTTTGGTTTCATTTTTTTGTAGATTGCATTTTTTTAAGGCCTCTTTCATTTCTAACAGCACAAACATTTTATATCATCCTCGTATTATCTAACCAAATTATGTTTGCCACGAAATTCAGATTTGCTCATTTTGTTATTCGAAATAAATTGATTGGAAAATGATATTGCTGCTGTTTCCTGTTGCTGTTGCTGCTGTTGACATTGCTACAGTGGCTACTATTGTAGCAAAAACATTTAATAAATTGTCATGGTACTTAATTGATTTAAATTAATTTCATCTATATTGTGATTGATATTCGTCTCTTTGTGAAGAGAACACGATCTGCTCATATTGCTCTAATCTGCCTTTCGTTATAGAACAGAATCAAACGTTTCAAACGTCGACTTAGAAAAATAAAAAAGGTTTGTCCATATCCCCTGCTGTTTGTGTCTCGACTGTTATAATTTTGCTTCCAGTCTTTGTGGGCACTGGATCTTGTATAAATGCTTTCATTGTGTGGTCTCAACAGCGTATAAATAGTCAATGATAATCACTCTGGATTATCCAAAATCATGATTTTCTACAGAACTCATACCAGAGTCGAGTGTGAACGACTGTTTTGATGTTAAAATAATTTTAAAAAACAAATATCAGAAGCCAATCCAAAAACTGGGGGTAAAGATTACTTTTCTTCATTTCATTTTTCAATTCTTTGAGTATTTTCAGTTTTCTGTAAACTGCCCCACTCCAGTTTCTTTGATCTCATAATTTAAATCATTTCAGAAAGAGATTTATCAAGTAGAATTACTACAAAGAAGTACAGATTACGTCTGGGAAGCTCCGAAAAGTTTGTGCAGTATAATGTTATTTTAAAAGAATATCAATACTTTCCTGGTATAGACCATTCTCATGTAAATTTATATTAGAATTGGGAGTGAAACCTATAACGAACAAGTTTTCGATTTAAGAGATCGTGACATTTTTCTGCTGAATTTTAGAACCAGATAAGAAGTTCATGTTAAGACATTGGGCGCACTTAAACCACTATCATCAGCCTATGGTTCCTGTGGTACTGGTCTTCATGGTGGCCTATAATTTTTGTGATGGGCTTTGAAGTAAACTTTTGTGTCCTGCTATCTCGCCTCTGAAAGTGCGATTTTATATGTGTGTGTGTCTCTCTCCCTATCTCTTCCCCTTTCTTTCTGTCTTTTCTATTTTATTTTGTATCTCCTTCGTTCTCTTTCTCCTCCTTTTTTTTTTCTATCTCTTTGTTTACTTCTAAACACTCTTCCATGAATGATATCGTCCTAGGTGTTACTTTTATTGAGTTCTTCAAATATCTCATCATTGCGCAACTTATTACCGGAGGAAAAATAATGCCGACAAAAAGTAACATTATATATTTCGTGACAGAATAGATATAAGCATATGTTACTTGAATATGTAAAAGGTCTTTGATAGAAGATTCAAGAAAGTATAAAATTTCCAGAAGTCTACAAGTATTTTTCGGTGCATCAAGATTTCACACTTTTCCTTCCGTGTGTCAAAACTTTTCCCACATAAAAGAATCTTCGGGTGTTAAGAACATTATAACCTATGGAAAGAGTGTTACTGAAATTTCGGCGTGTTTGGAAGTTAGTTTTAAGATGTTTTATGATGTTTTCTGGTTCATGCTGTTATTGGTTTTTACCTGGTGTTACTGGTTGACATTATCTCTGCTGTTGTGGCTGTTACTGATTGTGTTGAATTTTGTAAGGACGAGGTCACTGCTACCAGGTGGTCTAAGGTGTCCTGATAGTCTATTGCTATCAGGTGGTCGTAGTAGTCCCAATGATCTATTGCTACCAAATAGTTTTAATATCGTAACTAGATATTCCAAGGCACTTGAATACACCGTATACCCCACTCTCATTTTGATCCTGACCCTAATCCGAACGTTAGCCCTAATCCTTAATCTAATTCAAATCAGAACCCTTCCAAAACTAATCGGCCGGTGTTAAACTTCTGGAGTCTAGAAACCAGACCTAGAACCTAGATGATCTAGTCAAATGTCCCATATCAAATCAAAAGAAGCAATTTGGTTGGTTGAAAAGTAAAATCTGTTCGCAATAGACCTTAAGTCTACTTTGATGAGCTTTTTCTCTCTTCTTTTTAAAAAATGTTATTATTATTATTATAATGTCTAAACTGAGTCTTATATAACTCAGAATCTTTGCACAGTACCAGAATATATATTTGTTTTAAGGTCACGGTCAACACTGGTAAGCTATTAATGATGATATGTAATCGCTGATGTCAACAACTGAGAAATATATATATTTAGTTTATCAGTATACGAAAAGCCATGGCAGGCTAAGAAAAAAATATATTTTCTCAAACACGAAACACTCAAATATTTCGGAAACTTTGCCAGTTGAACTTTTAAAAAATAATGAAAATACCCGCACTGGGAACTCGGCAAAAATTAACACTTGTGTGCAAATAATAATGTATTGTGAATATCCATAAGTAGACCGACATCTGTCTCTCTCACAGTTGTTAGGCTGCATCTTAGCTATTCCAGCAGACTGATTATTTTTGTTCTGAGTTATATTCCTAGGATAACTTTATTTGATGACCAAAAGAAACACGATTGTTGTATGAAATCAAATGACAAATCCAATGTAGTACTTTCTAATGTAAGAGGGATATTTCAGAGATCAATTTTGTTTCGGTTTTGTATCGTGCCTGCTTCGACTGAATGATGAGGTTTAAGGAGTTGTTTCCAAGCTTGTCCCTCGGCTCTTGCTGTGCTGTGAATAGCTATGTTTGATTGTCCTCTTTCTGACATTATGCTATCGTTTTGTTGTTGTTGTTGTTTTTTTGGTGATTATGGTTGTCTTTTTATTATTGTTGGAGACTTTTCATTATTGTTATAATTCGCTCAGTCGAGCCGATGTTTCGAAATCATAAGGCTACACATCACCTTGTTTTCAACATTTTGTACATCAGAGTTTCTGAGAAGCCGTAAACATACGTCACTGTGGCCTGGAACTAATGGACAAAATTATATTTATCTTCGTTACACAGGTTGATTTCAGTATGATCATTCACACTATGAAGTTACTTGAATGAAGAGTGTCTGACCTCTCAGTACTCACATTCTGCCTTTGTTACACATTGTGAGTCATCACATGGTAAATGTAGATAATAATAATTAATAATAGAGATTATTAATATAGCGTCTTTCCCCGTACAGTACAAGCTCTAAGCGCTTTACAATCTATTATTACCCCGACAGACCTAAAGAAGATACTCATAAACATTCTCAGCTCTCTGGGAAGCATACAAGGCGGCTGCCTGTTAGTCACTCAAATCCTTATCAGTCTAACAATATCAGTCACTGTCTATAATCGGGTACCCATTCAAACCTGGGTGGAGTCAGGAAATGTGTGTTAATTGTCTTTCCCCAGGACAAAATGTCGAGATCTGTCAGGATGGCTCCTTTACGGATTGTTCACAACGCTTAGCTCACAGTGTTGTGAGCAATCCATACGACATTGATTTTTATTGTGCAGTTTTTGAGTGTAACAAAGATGACAAATAGGGTACATTTGCATATAGTTCTTTAATGGACCTCTAGTGCTATTATTTACAATCTGCTTTTAGCCATCAAGTTTGCCAGGCTTCACTCTAGGTCGTAATTAAGAAACAAGTCTATTGTGTGAGCTGGTGGAAAATATGCTCACTTAAAAAAGAAATAGATAATGTTAATGAGCCCACCCGTGATTTCTTTCTTAGGGATCCTTCAAAGCTGTAAAGCTTTTTAAATTCAAGGTCCATTCAAGGGAAATACGTCTCTACAGTCTAAAAAGTGGTCCGGTCATGTTCTTTCACATCGTCGGTAAGAAATACAAAATAGGACCACAAATTCACTAAGCAAAGAGGATTAAATTTTTTATTTTCGTGAATTCAATTTAGTTCAAAGTTTCGTCGTCTAAAGTATATGGTGGGTTTAGCTTTAGTGAATGTGATGGTGCTGGAAGAGAACACCTGCTCATTAGTTCTAGCGGTAGCTGGGGACATAAAAAAATATAGAGAATTGCTCACTCAGAGAGTGATGTAACAGCTGTGTGGTCATTGACTTAACGATTTGTGCTGACATAACGGTGGATGGTGTTTATGAAACAGATCGACAGGTTAACCCATCATAAGGATTGGAATTCAATGACATCAGAGCGCCACATTGCTCGCGGGCCAGTAAAGATCTTCTATTGCTCAATCCTACGGTGTTAAAAGGAAAGGATTTGATCATAGAACTGAGGCGGAACCTCGTAGTTCACATTTTGACACTCGGCTCTGATCTGCTTGATTATCTATACTAAGCGACAGGAAATTTGACTGGGGCAATGACAAATCAATCACTGTTGTTCCGTGCCAGCTTTGACAATGCTGTCACAGTTTCAGTTGTTTGGCTTAGAATGGTGTAAAACAGCAGTAAATGATTGGTCAGAAATAATCCTCTAGAATTTTTGCAAAATTGCGAAGATGAAGGGATAATGTTCTGAGTTTCTGCAACTCCTAATACAAGCAATTTCCGGTTATACAGAACAAACTGCTCATCCATCACTTTTTAATTTGTATTTCATTTGGCACGTTTGTCCTATGTATCGTTTGGGGGGGGGGGGGGAGGGGGCTAATTGCTGGTTCTATGTACAGTGTTTGTTTAACTTGTGCGTGTGTGTGTGTGTATGTGTGTATGTGTGTGTGTTACCACTGATGAAAGTCTTTCTTGCTCAGTCGAAAGCACAGAAAAGGGATCACTACAGATGATTTAATTAAGTGGTTGCTCTAATGAACTGAGACTAAATAGCACTACAATCGAGCACGGAGAACTCGAATTTCTCGGGGATCGAAAAATGTATTCGGAGATTTTCGTAATTCGAGATTTCCGTAATAGCCTTTCTTTTTTTTTTTTTTTTAAATAAGAACTAGAAGGACTTCTCAGTGGACATAGTCACGATGACACTAATGCGATCTAATATTAACAGTATTCTAGGAATTAGCAACCCTCAGTACATAATCTCATTCATTGTCTTTCGGACAGCGCGTTACCACCTCTGCCACGTCGCTGTACGTACATCGCATAATGTAGGCTATGGTTATGTCTTTCAGCACAGACAGCGTATGTGGCCTCGTCCACCATCCCTCTCAGTTACATCACCCCCTCACTGTGATCCATCTTCAATGAGGCCCAAATTTAGATCTAAACTATACACGGCCTATTCCTACCTCTCCCGCACGCTTTTCCGTTGTCACGAAAAGTCTGGCGGGACGAGCAAGGCCTAAATGGGCCTTATCAAAACATTCTGCCGCTTTCAGATCCTGTAAATGATGGAATCGATAGAGAAATGCGTGGGGAGAGTTCGAGAAATGCGAGATAATAATACAGAGGAAATATCGGAATTTAAATGGTACGACAACGGAGTTCGATATTTTCGTGAATTCGAGATTAGCGTGTTCGAGTTTTCCGTGCTCGACTGTATATAGAGAGTATATTGCATGGGCATGACTTTTTAAAAATGCTGTCTTTCTTTCTTAATCTGTATGAGCAAGTCTGTGATATTCAAGCTGTTTGACTCTGACATTTTTGTTTGTACTCAGCAACTGACTTCTTTGTAAAACTTTTCTTCTAACTAAAATTAATTTGAATATTGTTGTGTACTTTAAGTATATTTTATGAGATTCCAGCAGATTTCCAATCTCAGAACAAGTCAAGTTCATAAGAGTGTTTGCAATTGATTTTCGAAACTAGTTTGGCTCCAGTTCATCTGTATAATTATATCTAGACAGGAAAGTTATCTTTGCCTAATATCATTATGTTTCACTAGACTTTTCTTTTCATAAGACATGATACCATGTATACCAACTTTTCAACGTAATTTTGAGCTTGGTTTTTTTTTTTTTATTTAATTGATAGCATCATGTCCAAACAAACTTTCGAGTAGATTAGCAGATTTATAGCCAGTTTACAGTGTTGGTCAGCATAACGTACTGTTAGCTTCTTTCATAAACGTTTATTGTTTAAATACTTTTGCTGAAATGGTATGTATTCGTTTATCTATTTCCTGTGTCCAAAATGTAACTGATAATCTTTTGGTTTCCAGCCAGCCCAGGTGGGTCCAGGTTCTGTATCAGTTGTTGCCAACGAAACCAGTGTGGCCAACAATGGCGGAGCTGCTACAGGTAAGTGGAATCGGCCCTGCTGCGTCAAACTGTATGGTTTACGTTTAATGCTATCCTCGGCTTTATAAAAGCCAACAAAATGGGGTCTCTACAAGCTAAAAAAAAAATATCGAGATGTCCCTGGTATTCCAAATTGTAAATATGATATTCCCTGTTTTTAAAAGCTGTGAATACATAGTTCCTACAGGTAAATGGAATTTTCCACGACACTTTTATGTTTTATTTCATTAAGTACAGCATACACAATGCCCCCGTTTTATGGAGGTTTAGAATGATAATCCAAAAACTGTGAGGCGAACAGGACAGCTGCAGCAGAGCAACGTCGATAAGCCAGGAAGGACAGCGCCAACAGATCCCCAGTTGTTGCCACCATCCCCTGCCCACACTGTCATCGAACCTTCCTAGCTAAAATCGGCCTGACCAGCCACCTACCCATCCACAGACTAGGAGTGGGCACGAGACGAGCCGAGTACTCGTTTTTCGCGAGCAAAGCCTTGATCTTGGCTTCTCGGGAAGTGATCCACTGCTCGACAGCGAGAAGAGAAGTG
>JBCEWB010057491.1:1156-13852 GCA_039654565.1 Peronia peronii
TAAAACGAAGAACGTTTTTTCTTTTCCCCCCCCCCCCCCCCCTCCCCCCCCCTACTGAACCCGAGATTCTGATCCGCGTTGAATTGATTTAACTGAGGTCGCATTCAGGAATGTAAATGTCCAGATTTTTCACTAAAAAATCAAAGAACATAGAATGCTTTAAATCGATCGTTATATTAGCATCTGTCTGTCTGGGTCTTGGCGGTTTATGTGAGAGCGTATAAGAGCATTCACGTTTAGCAGAATCATAAATAAGGAAACTTCTTCGTTTCTTCTTCCTCTGAGTCCTTAAATCCATTTTCAGTCATCGGGCCGCGTCCTAACGAGTTTTTCCACCAGTCCTCTACATCGCGGGTGTTGGCTACCGTCTGGGTCCTAGATAACGTTTTCTTTGCCAATTCCTGAATGTTGTCAATTGATCTTTTATCTTTGCCTTCCTTTTTTTTTTTTTTTGGTCTCATCTTTTACGGTGCTTAGCAATAAAATTTTAGCCAGGCCAAAACTGGATCTCCTTGTATGGGCAAATCATGTCAATTTTCTTTTCTTCACTATTGTAATAGGTTTCACTAGGAACCTATGTATTGCTGTACTACATTACTAACAGGTTCTTGGAACCTGTTCATTTGAACAGAGAATGTCATAAAGCGATGAATATCGAGTCTTTTTAAAATCTGATGTATTGACGTGTTCATTGGAAGTTTCACGACTGTAGACGTCAGCAGTCTGTTGGCAAGCAATATCTTGATGATGTTGAGTGCAAAAAAAAAAAAAAAGTAACGAAACTGCACAGATATAGCACTAATTCGATTTTTGTTTTCATATTTTTCGGATTATGCTCCGTGCCATATTTAGACTACAAGCCTAGCTTTGCTTTGCCTTTTTTTTTTTTTTTTACTGTCCTTCTCTCCCTTCCCCCATTTTTCTCTCCCCTCGCTCTAAAAGAAAAAAACAACAACACGTCAAATGTTTAGTTTTATCGATCCCAAAACATAGTATGGTATTAATCCGGTTTTCCTTAGACTTGACTCTGCTCACTAAACTATACTTTGTATTTCTACTCCTGAAATACGGCTGAACTTGTGTGGGACTCTGTGACAACTTGTTACATGGTGAAAATAGTCGATTTCAAGTTCAATGCACGTCATGAAATGTATGATTTTGTCATGGATATTAAAACTCACTTGGATTCGTTGAAGAAATTTGTCCATTTTGAGGCATTTGTTTTTTTAAAATTGAGATGCATTGAAAGTTTTACGGATAAATTGACTTGTGTCCACATTAATGTTCTTGTTATTTGACATATTTGAGAGATTTTTCAAAAGCTTGACATTTACTTAAGTAAGAGAGGCGAGAGAGAGAGAGGGAGAAAGAGAGAGACGCAGAGGGACATACAGAGAGGACATTTGAGAGACAGCAAAAGAAAGGGAGAGCCAAATAACAAAACTCCCAAAGAGACATTAAGCAGAGAGAAGGAAAGAGAAAAAGAACATTCATAAAGAGTGTGCGAAAAAGAGAACGAGATACAGAAAGGATATATGAGAGAGAGAGAGAGAGAGAGAGAGAAATAACGAGACTCATAAAGAGGCCAGAAGAAGAAAATGCACGCGACCGCGCGAAGGATACACAGAGAGATTTGGGAGAGAGAGAGGAGAGAGAAACAGAAAGAAAAAAGAGAAAGAAAGAGAGAGAGAGATAAATACAGTAACATTTCTGCAAAGCGTAAGGTCTCTGAGCAAACTGCTCCCGTCAATAGTCAATCACGAGTGGTTTCATTCAGCCAAACGCTGCTCTTGAATAATGACATTTCAAACCAGTTCTCTGCAATGACGACAACTGTTCCGTTTTAAATTTGTGGCAATTTTAAAAGAAAAAACAAAAAAACAAAACCAGTTTCAAGACTTTTGTGACTGACGCATAAAAACAAAATAAAACAAACCCAAACACATGCACATCCACACACACACACACACACACACACACATACACACACATTGTGAGTGCACATCCACATTCACAGCCCACACATTCTTCTGTTCCGTATTTTCTTTGTCTCTTTCGTCTTTTTTAGTTTTGTTCTTCTTTTTCTTTCCATTTTCTGTTTCTTTTGTCTTCTTTCCTTTCTCCTTTTTTTTTTCTCTTTTGTTCTTTCTTCTTCTGTTTATTTATTTATTTTTTTTTTTTTTTTGGATCTTTTTCGGTTTCTTCTTTGTTGTCTTTTTTTTTCTTTTTCTTCCTCTTTTTCGTGTTCACTTTCTTCTTTCCTTCTTCTTTTACTCCTTCGTTTTCTTCTTCTTTTTTTTGTTTTTGTTTTTGTTCTGTTTAAACTATGATCACCGTCCGGACTCACACAGGACTTATCCTGACGAGTTGTATGCCAGTGTTTTCTTTCCATCAGTCGCAGCAGTGGGTTAGTTAGAAGCTAGATCTTCTCAAACGCTTGGTTTATAGCCCAGTCTTGATATTGTCAGTCCATCGTTTCCATTCTGCCCACCCCTTTCCTACTTGTCTCCTACTGTTCCCTGTCGCACAGTTATAGCCAGGCCCCTGGATCTTGTTCCATTGTGGCCGATGAGTCTAAATTTCCCTTTTTTTACGGTTGTAAAAAGATCTTTTTGGAGGCCAATCTGATTATGTTGCCTGACAGTACTAGGGAATCTGTCATTGTTTAAGAATAATGTGGTCTTAGCATCAGATCCGCAAAACGTTTCATTAGCATCTTGCACAGATATATATACACTACTTTCGGAAAACAAATCTATCCTAGTCAGTAGAGTAGTGTGTTAGGGAAGGTTTATTCAAGCTTCAGGCAGTAAAATTGTTTGTGTTAGCAATTCAATGAGAGGTGAACTTACTGCGACCACATTAGTCAACTCAGTAATTGTCACGAACTTTCTGGATGTTGAACAGGTGTTAGTCGTGAAGTTGTAAGTAGTAATCAGGCGGTGAATGCGGACGAGACCACACGGGAACGGGGAAATGAAAACAGGAATTCTCACGTCGAAATGATGCAGAATTTATGGCAGGTGCTTGGTAACAATACAAACTTCAGGGCAGCTGTCTAACTCTGATGCACACAGCTCTCACTGCATTCTACTTCTTGCTCTCCTTTCTTCCTCTCCGGCCGAGCCTTATATAGATATCAGCTCATCTCAAGCTCTCCCGAAGCTTCAAGTCCTCACAGTCCCGAACCATGCCGAATGTACTAGTAATCACCATTATTATCAGGACGCCCACATAGAACCGTGACGTAGTGCGCACACACATGACGTAATACACACAAAAGATTTGACTAGAAATACCCCATACAAAATGCTTAGAGAGTATCTCAGACACGCTACGTTCACAATACACACTTGCATGGGCCTAGTGTATACAATGACGACCCGCTAAACATCGCTCACAGAACACATTCGAGTGTACCCAACATATATAATCATGATTCGTTACAATAATGGTCCCTGTCTGTTTGATTGATAATAACATAGAATCTGAGTTCATCATGAGTTTTGTCTTTGAGATGTCGCCAGTGGCTTGTTGTTAGCGATTAGTGTCCCGTGTTGATATAGTAACGTTGCGTTTTCAATTGTTACTTTGGTTATTAAACCTCTTGCTAAACCCCTGAAAATGTCAGAACACAGGAGAGAATGAAGGAGAGCTGTCAATTTCTCTCTCTCTCTCTCTCTCTCTCTCTCTCTCTCTCTCACCAAGTGGTTAAGATCTCCAATCAATTAATCAGTCAATCAGGTAAATGTGTGTCCGTCCGTGCATTCCTTCGTCCATCTGTCGAACAGTCAGTCAGTAGTTCAGTCAGTCAGTCACTCAGTCACTCAGTCAGTCATTCAGCGAGTCAGCCAGTCAGTCAGTGAACTCTTAGCTCACCAAACGATTTTCACTGTTTCGCATGATACAAATTATGTCATGGTCGTGACAAAAATGCCGCAAATCAGACCAAAGCATCACAAAACACCAAGCTTGAATCCGGATGTTGTCAAATGCCATGAAAGGATTTCACCATGTTGGACAATTATTCTACATATTCAGTTACTTTCACCTGTCTTTTTATCACTTTTCTTTGCACAGATAACTACCTGATCGACTTGGTCTGTTGATGAACATCGAATAGATCAAAGCTACATTTGAAACCCATATGATTTTCCAAAATAATAGTCATGCTTAGATCTAGAGCAGAATCTACAGTTGGGTAAAACAAAGACGACAACAACAGCAACAACAACAACAATAACAACAATGTCCAGATTAACACGTCTGTACCTGATCGGCTTCAATGGTCTGTTAGTGGTAAGTCAAGCTGACTCGCTCGTGGGGCTGAGAATCAGTGTAATTCTGATAGTTATGGACGGTCTTTTACCACTATTGAGAACCAGTTTAGGGTTTGTTTTGTTTGTGTCAGGGTTTAACGACTCATCAGCACGATCACGGCTATATTGTGCCAAAGACGTAAGATATCTTTACACGTCAAGAAGAAGAGAGGAAAGAGAGTGGGACAGAAGACAGGAGCAAGAAAAGAGAGAAGAGATGTTATCCGTGGAACACTGAGAATGGTAACCAATACGCAATATTTTGATGTACTTTTTAACAGCTGAATGCCATAAGTTCCCATTGGACGCATTGCCTATAGCCGTTGTGTTTGTCGACACAGCAATAACCAGTAGCCCATACCGTTTGTTTGCTTTATTTTGTTTCTAAACAAAGCCCCGTTGAGATAATCTCCACTAGGAGGTTGAAAGACGTATTACAGAACGTAACGCATACCGTCATTACCAATACATAAACGGTACAGACTCTGATTGTTCTTTACACAGCCTTTGGTCAATCCTTTTTACTTGCAAATCTATCATACCATGCCAGGCGCCAATATGCCCGTAATGGTGAAGATACGTCGTAAAAATCTCGACACAAATAACCAAACAAATCCTGCCTTAGTAAAATGTACCTTCTATAACGCATCTCCCATGAGTGTTCCATGTTTCACTTCAGTTTAGCAGAGCTGTTGAGAACGCGGAACCATGTAATTTTTCAGAGAGATGTTCTGTTACCCAGGCTCTCTCTTGCCACGCTTCTTATCCACACATACTCTGGTAGTTCCCTGTTGCTCTGTGCTTATTTCCCCGAAGAAATGTGGGGACGGCCTCACAACAGTGCAGAGGTATTCCATAAGGCCAGTGTCGTATAGTATAGAACGTCATGTGACCAGCTTCATAAAATTGTCAGCACCAATGGGAAAAGTTTCAAACCCAATGTAGGTCAATAACATTATGAGGCAACTTTTCAATATGTGTTTTATAAATATAAAGGACAAAACAGGCTTATGGCCTCAAAAACTGATTAATATATCCATCTCAAATCTGGTACACAAAAATGGTGCCCAAAGATTTGTGTTTTTACGCGAGGTTGGCCTGTATGACAAACTTTAACATCTCTTCGTCACAGATACATTATTAAGCATGCGACGGTCCCCACGGGACGCCGCAAACGTGCTTATATCTATTTTTTATTTTCGCTGTACAATATTGGACTACCCGAAATTTATATACATATTTTGATATCCCTTTATAACTCATAAACCCATTGCCCATTCAGGGCTACATTTTATCTATTTACATCGTGACCAGAATTTTACTGTATGAATGTACCCACCGTGTTTGGCACAATATAGCCGTTATCGTGCTGATGTGCCATTAAACCCCAACACAAACAAACAAACAAACAAACATAAACCAGAAAAAAAAAGCTGTTTATCTTTGACGTATTCTAAAAAGGCGATTATAATTGAATAGTAAATTTGCGAGGGTGTTTGATCCGAATTGTGCATTTCATATTGCTATTGTTATTGTTCTTCCACTTCCCCCTCGCAGAGCATCTAAAACAACAAATACGACTTCTTTTAACGACGTTCAGTTTAATCATCCAAAATACAACATCGAGGTGCGCACACTTGCCATATACTTTGAGTCGCAGATCAGTATCGGTTTGATCTACATCTATACTATAAATCTGCAACAAAATTCATAAAGAGGCTTATGGGCTCAAAAACTATCGGCATGAAATTTGGTATACAACATTATTGTATATAGATCTGTGTTTCTACTTACACAAAGCCGAAAAAAAATTACTATGTTTGACGTTATTCTAAACAGGCGATAATAATTAAATAGTAAACTTGCGAGAGTGTTTGATCCGAATCGTATGTTGTGTAGAATGACGCGTTCAAAACATCAAACACGTTTTCTATGAGGAACGTTTAGTTTAATCATCCAAAATACTAACTCAAGTTAAGTTATGCACGCTTGCCATACATTTTAATTAAGTCGCAAGGCACTATAGGTTTGATCTATATTTTTTCAAATCTCCACGAATGCCGCGGGCTCTCTTGTAGTTAAAAAAAAAAATCCATGAATGCCTTGGGTTCTCCATTCGCATTATAAACTTCTTCAATTTTTTCCCCAGCTAATCGGTGTTGGCTTCATCATATTGGGAATTGTCTTAGCGTTTGGAGTGGATGTCTTTGGTTCTATATGGCACGAGTTTGAAGAATCGTTTCGCAAAGATGCCGCTCGCCTGAATGTGAGGGTCGATACCGGTCATTTGAAGATGAATGCGCTGACACTACCATTCGGCTGCACCTCAATCGTAGTCGGATTCGTAATCGCTGCTGTAGCATTGCTTGGCTGTATCGTGGCTTTGTTCAATTTCGCCATCCTCCTCCTGGTCTACGCTGTGTTGAATCTTGTCTTCGTGATGGCCGTATTTACGCTGTATATGGACAAAAGCATTCTCGATTACTATGTCAAAGCTCGACTGAAAGAATCGTTAGGCGATTTCTCAGGAATCGAAAGTACCCAGCTCAACTCCCGCAGATGGAACGCCCTGATGAGTGAACTAGAATGTTGCGGCGTCGACGGTTACGAGGATTTCAAAAGTTTGCCGAACTGGCCCCCGAAAACGATTGGCGATGAGGATGTCAACTTGAAGATACCGCTCATGTGTTGTAAAATCAAATCCGCCAACTTCAGTTGCGCCGAAGAAGGTCAGACTAATCTGATCGCTCATGTGCATACCGAGGGTTGTCACGATAAACTGTACAACAGAGTGTTTCGTCATCGGGCGACCATTGCAGTCCTCAGCGTAATCGTCATTGTAGAGATCACCCTGATAGGCGCCGCCATTTTAGAAATCCTGGTGCCGTGACATAAATCAATGATGCGGCTGACTTGATGATCTGACGTAAACTGCTGACGTGACATATTAAATTGATGACACAATATAAGAAGCTGATGACATGACATATTAAGTTGATGACTTGACGTGACATAAATTGGTGACGATGTAAATTGATGACGTGACATATTAAGTTGATGACTTGACATAAATTGATGACTTGGTGTGAACTGAAAATATGATGGAATTGATGATCTGACGCAATGGGATGACATCTTCTTAAGGGGACTGGCGGCACCCGAAAAGTCGGAAAATTGATAAAAAAAATCGAATCCGGGTTATTCTCTTGTTCAAACATTTTGTCCATTTTTCTTCACAAATTTAGCTGCAGTTACACCTGAAAACAGTATCAATGGTCAAAACTGACCATCAGAAGATAGCAGGGGTAAAAAACAATCCATAAACATGCATCGAATTTCGCAAAAATACGCAAAACAAATCGGACTGCAGCGCCCATGACAAGCATCTCACGTGTTTTAGATTTAGCACTGTGACCTTTCTCTTCCATTTCCCTACACGTCTGTCCTAGATTCCCAATCCCAGGCCACAGCCTGGAAAAGACCACGTACACAATAGTCTGACCCCGTTTCACGCCGAATATGCGCCCGTGCGTGATCAGCTCGACCTTTACCCTTTCGAGCGCGTTGTTCATTGGCTGGATAAAAATACCGCAGCGCACTCGTCACCGGCTAGGATCTGACTGGCTGGGAGAAGGTCAGGGGTTGCAACACTTGCACTCTGACCTGGTCTGTTTACTTCGGTAAGGGACCGTTTACTACATGCGTCGTAATAGATTGCAAGAGAAGACCAAGACAAGAGCGCTCTGCAGCCCGAGAAAAGGCATGATTAGAGAAGGAAGCGGAAGTAGGAGGTCCTGCATATCTAGCAGCATCATTCTAATGTCAGTGAAGCCTGAAAGTTTGGTTTTGCTTCAGGTTTCACTTACAAAAACTTTGAATGCGATTTTCTCAATACACTCCCTTTTTTAGCTAAAAATCTAACTACATATTTATTTTCTAACACTTTTATTTTGAATTTTGCATGCAGCTTGTCGTAACAATGGCAAACAAATGTATGCATGGAAATTAGGATGTGTTCCATAGATTTGAAGATATACTGGATGAAGTGCGAAAAAATCTGCAAATTATCACTTTCCGATTCAGGAACATTGAAATTCCGTAAAAAAAAAAGTTTTCCTCAAATGACAAAACTAATGCATACTTTTGTAGCTCTTGTTTTAAACAATCAGTGTACGCATTTTCAGAGTGATCCGTCGAATTCTGACGAATCCTATACATTTTAAATTTTCACTATTTATCTATATTGAAAATCCAAGATGGCTGCGTTACCATGGCGACCAATGTTTTGATTTTTTTATTTCAACAATTTTTTTCTTCTAATTTGGCCATGTCTCACATAGGCAAGATGCTCAAACTCAATATTTCCCATGCGTTTTGAAAATGACCTTCAGGTGCCGCCCCTCCCTTTTTAACTCTGAAGTAAACTAATGACTTGATGTACATTTTCGTCACAATCGGACAGAACGAACGAGCTGGAAAAGGTAAAACTTTGGCAGTGGAGTTCAATAGACATCTTCTATATCGATTTGACCATATTTCAGTTCTAATCATCCGTGTTGATTCGAAACGAAAAGTGTATGGAGAGTGCTACTTTTGGGATCAGAATGACAGAGAGAGACACAGAGAGAGAGAGAGAGACAGACAGACAGACAGACAGCTAGAGAATGACTATAAAGAAGGATATGGGACAGAATATGGGTAGAAAGAGAGAGAGAGAGAGAAGTAAGATGGGAGGATAGATGAATGGATAAAGGACTGAAATGAGAGAAACAAAGAAGGAGCAGATGATGGATGAAGAGAAAGGAAGCAAAAAGAAAAAAGAAAAAAAGCGTTGAAAACGAGGAAGATAGTCTGTGCTTAAAATCAGATTAAGTCACTGGCGTAAGTGGGTGAAATGTCTTTCTATCTGTGAATAGTAACAGTATTCCTCTCCATATCTGTTTAATGCCATCGATATTAACTAAATCCATCTTTAACAGAGCATATTTACATGTTTGTTGCGAAATATAGTGAGCCAAAAAAGCGTGTTTAAAAGTTTGGTGGGAGAATGCCGAAATTAAATGTATTTGTTTATTATCACACTGAAAACTCTTCTTTTCATTCCTATAATCCCTCTCGTTGGCATTTTGACAGTGATCTCCATGTGACCTCGAAAAACGTTTACCTTAAGATGACCCCGCGCGGGGGCCCGAGACATATAAGTAAGTTCTTTGCTACCACCTGCAGGCGGTGAAAGCCCACCATCGGTGGGGTGTCTCCTATGGAATGCCATCCTTGACGTTCCAGGGGGTGATATCTCTCTTTTTTCTCCTTGCTTCTGTCTTCTGTCTCGCTCTCTTTCCTCTCTTCTTCTAGCAGTGTAAATGCATCTTACCGTGTTTGGCACCATATAGCCGTGATGGTGATGATGTGCCGTTAAACCCTTACACAACAACAACACACAGAAAAACCCATATACATTTCTTTACTCACACATTTCCGGGACAACAAATGTCTCGCAGCCAGTCTGAATGAGACGTAAATTTCTGGACTTGAAACAGAGAAATTGAGTATTGAACGTGCTAAAGTTGAGAAAATATCCATGTTTATGTATAGCAAGAATTGAAAGAACTTTCGTCTCTAAATAGAAAAATGTTGCTCTTAATGGCAGATGATAAGATATAACTGGATGTTTTGAAGTGACGATCATATAGATTTTTGTGCTAAACAGTTCATTTGTGTAGATTTTTCTGGGGATTGTAGGCTATACAAAGGGATCACTTCGTGTCCCCTCAGTTGGCACTATCTCTAGCTACAGTCAAACTCTTTTTTTTTCCATTATTAAAAATGTATGAATTAACTTTAACATGATAGTAATAACTCAGTTTGGACAGAAAATCGTTATACTGCTCATTTTGACTGGCTGTGAGATAGATCTACTCTAGTGCAGTAGGGTGGTGCATTAGGGAAGAGTTATTCAAGCTTCAGACGGTGAAATTGTTTGTGTTACCAATTCAGTGAGAGATGAACTAACTGCTACCACATTAGTCAGATCAGTAATGGTCCCTGTCTGTTTGGTTGATAATAACATAGAATTTGTATCCATGATGAGTTTTGTCTTTGAGATGTGAGTGGCTTCTTGTTAATAATCTAGTGTGTTTATAGAGTTTCATCTTCAATTTTACCTTTGTTAGTAAACCCCAGCCTCTCACCAAAGCCTTGAGAATGGCTTAGGTCAGGATGAGTGAAGGAGCGTTCTCACGTCTGCTGGTGCATTTACCCCCCCCCCCCACTCCCACATCCCCCTCCCCACCTCCAGCGGCTAAGGGCCTCAGTCAGTCAATCAATTAGTCAGTCAAACAGTCAATCAGTGAGTCACTGAACTCCTAGCTCACCAAACAATATTCACTGTTTCGCGCGATACAAATTATGCCGTGGTCGTGAGCAAAAATGCGCAATTCATACAGAAGCACCATTAAACAGCAAGTTTGAATCCGGAGGTTGTCAAGTAAGATGAAAGGATTTCGCCGTACTGGACAATTATTCTATATAACTATATTCAGTTAGTTTTAGCTGTCTGTTTATCATTTCTCTTTGAGGAGATAACTACCTGATAGACTTGGTCCATTGATGAACATGGAATAGATCAAGGCTACTTTGGAACTGATGTGATTTTCCAAAATAATAGTTATGCTTAGATCCAGAGCAGAATCAACGATTGGGTAAAACAAATACAACAACAACAACAACAACAATGGCCATGCTTGCCCGACTGTACCTGATCGGCATCAATGCTCTGTTAGTGGTAAGTCAAGCTGACCTGCTCCTGGAGCTGAATCTATACTATAAGTCTGCAACAAATCCCATAAAAGACGTATGGACTCGAACACTACTGAATGTATCCATACGAAATTTGGCATACAGCATTGTCGTATAAAGATCTATATTTCTAATTTCATAAAGCCGAAAAATGCCAAGTGTGATTGACATTATTCTAAAAAGGCATTAATAATTGAATAGTACGCGTGAGTCTTTGGTCCGAATAGTACGTTCGATAGAATGACGCGTTCAAAACACCAAAAACGTTTTCATTGAGTAAAAATTCAGTTTAATCATGCACAATACCAACATTGAAGTCTTAGTGTGCGCCCTTGCCATAGACTTGAAGTGTCAGGGCAGTATCGGTTTGGTCTATATTTAAAGGATCTCCCACGAAGGCCGTGGGTTCTCTTCTAGTATCAGTATAATTCTGATAGCTATTGATAGTCTCTTACCTCCTTTGATAGCTAGTAAGCGATATTTTGATGTACTATTGAACTGCTCAATGTCATAAGTAACCCATCTAAGGCATTGGCTATAGCCGTTGTCTTGCCGACACAACCTTAACCAACAACCCATAGCGTCATTACCAACACACTAAAGGTACAGACTCTGATTGTACTTTACACAGACTTTGGTCAATCTTTTTTCTTGCAGACGTATCGCACCATGCTAGACGTCAATGTAGACGTAATCGTAAAGATACATTGTAAAATACCAAAAACAAATAAACAAACAAACCCTGCCATAATGAAATGTACTCTCTGTGATGCATCCCCCCATGAGTGCCCCATGTTTCACTTCATTTTAGCAGATTGGTTGAGAATCTGGAGCCAAGTAATTCCTCAGAGAAATGATTTGTTACCCAGCTTCTAATCCACACACAATTTGCTAATTCCTGTTGCTTTTGTGTTATTTCTCCCTATGTAATGGAGGGAGAGATCATTTGAATAACATTAAAACCTTCACCATTTGTGTGTGTGTGTGTATGTGAGCAAGTTTGACACCTCTGTAAACCTAAAATGTTTTGATTTTTCTTTTCCAGTCGAGACATTTGGGTTGTTTGGTAAATTTGATGTCCTTTACCACAAAACCCTATGTATTTTTTTCTGTGGTGAGGAAGACGGTAGACAAACCAGTTTGTGTCTAACTGTTTTCAAAGTGGTCTTTCTTTTTCATTGTTTCTGGTCCAGAGTTATTTGGGTTATTATGGCTCTAGTTGTTGGTCTTGTTACAGTTTGGTCAAATGAACAAAAACAGTATTCGTATTCGTGTATTCGTGTTTCAATTCAGTCCCTTTATTTATTTTTGTGTCATCAGTGGTCATTTGTCGTAGATCCCATGACATCACTCATGCAGTGTGAGAAATTGTTCTGCCCGTCCATCACAACCAAACAGCGACCTTTTAGGATGTATCAAAGAAATTTCCACGCGTTGCTACCGACGCATTCTTTGAATAGAATCTGACCGCCGCTATCAGGCCCACTAGAGTCCCCCCCCCCTCCCCCGTGGGGGCCCGGGGTTTATAAGTAGGTTCTCTGCTCCCACCTGCAGGCGGTGTAAGCCCGCCATCGGTGGG